>JAVJIF010031830.1:0-122687 GCA_038442645.1 Agave tequilana | reverse complement strand
AAAAAAGAATTCTTCTTTAAGACTTGATCATCTTATTTGGAAAATGCAAGACCTGATCAAATTATTAATTGAATTTTGCTTGATTTTGATATGGAAAATACTAACAAGACTAAGTAAAAAAAATCCAGATTTTTTTCATTCTTTATAGCTTGTGAACATGTTTAAACTTTTATTTTGATTCACATCCTTGTTCAAATTTTTTTTATTTTAAATTGCTGCCTCATTGTTTTCTCTATTTTTCTTTTAATTCTTCTTTAATTACTTTTTAAATTATTTTTCTAATTGTTTATTTATTTCTACTTTTTCATATTTTTTTGTTTTCTTTTGTTTATTCTAGACTTTTTATTCTTTCCTATAGTTCATTCTTTCTTTCCAATTTTCTTAGAATTTGTTTTTTCTTTTCAATCAATATTACTTGTTTTATATGATTTTTTTTAATACCTTTTTACATTTTTTCTTTCTCCGTCTTACATCTATCATTTTATCTATCATTTTACTTATATATTTCATTTTCAGTTTTTCTTTTCTAGAATAATTACAATTGAAGTTTCTTTCATTTATTTTTTTATTAGTACTTTGTTTTCTTCTAGATTATGTTTTAAAATTATTTATTACATTTTAGTTTGTCATTTTTCTTCATATTTTTCCTTGACCTTTTTACCAATGTTACTCTACATATTTTTAATATTTTTCATGTTTTTTGTTAATATTTTATACATTTCTTCTTTTCAACTCTTTCACTTTCATTTTTATTTGATCTTATTTTATTTTAGAATTATTTATTTTCATTTCTTTTTAAAAAATTTCTTTCTTTATTTTTAAGATATTATTCTACTTTTTAATAATTTCCTTTTATTTTTCGAATGTTTTTTATTTTTCTTATCCTTTCACTTTTTTCTAGATTTTTTGTTTTTTTTAATATTTTAGTTTTATATAACGCTTTATCTCTGATTTTGTGTTGTTTTATAAATTCTTTTTTTTAGATTTTTTGTTTTTTATTCTATCCTTTTTTTCTTTTTTCTTTATTTTCCATTAAGTTTTTTTTATTAGCTTGTTTATATTCGTTCGTTTCTTTTATTTCTATAATTTTTTCTTTTTACTTTTTGATATTGTTTACTTCTTTTTATTTCTTTGTTTTTTTCATAATTTGTTTCCATTTTTTTCCAAGTTTCTTTTTTCTTTTCGGATTCTATTCAACCTTATTGTTCTTTCTATTATTTATTTCCGAATTTTATTTTCATTTTTAAAGAATCTTTTTCTTATTTTACATATTTTATGTTTATTTAGGTTCTTTTTTCCCTTCAAATTTTTTTTGTTCCTTAAAGTTTTTGAAACTATTCAACTGTTTATTCCATTTTTCTTTTTTTAATTGTGTTAATTGATTCCTTATTTTTCTTCTCTCTATTTCTTTATTTATTTTCTAATTCTTCTTTTGTTTAATTTCCAATTTTTTGGTGTTTTTAATTTACTTTTACTTTTTTTCTTGTAATTTTTTTTATTCTGACTACTTATTTCTTTTCTTATTCTTTCTTATCATATATTCTAGCTTCTTTCTTTTCATTTTCTAATTCTTTTATTTCCTTCTCTGTCCAGCTTTTTAACAATTTTTATTTTCTTTTTCATCCTTTTTCTTGTTTATGATTTTGTTTTACTTTTCACTTGTTTTACTTTTTTCTTTTCACCAATTCTTTTTACTTTATTTTCTCCTTTATTTCTTTTTTTTTCTTTGTATTTTTTTTTGAAGTTTATTCCAATTATTCCTTGATCGGTCTTTTGTTTTCTTCTATTTTTTTTATTTTCCATTTTAGAATGGTTTGCCTTTTTTTATCCATATTTTTTCTTGACTTGTTTTTCAATTATACTCTACATATTTTTTTTAAATTTCCTTTTTTGCTTTTTATCCTCGATTTTTACATTTCTATTTGCAATTATCTCTTCTAGTTTCATTTTTTTATTTTATTTAAAAGTTTCTTACTTTAATTTATTTTTATATTTTATAACTTTCTTTTTCAGATATTAATCTAATTCTTTTCCTTTTTTATATTTTTAATTTATTATTTTTTAATTTTTGTGCTGATTCTACTCTAATTTTTAAATTCTCTTTTTTCTTTTTTTAAATATTTTTTCTTCTTTATTTATTTCTCTCATTGAATATTACTTTCTGATTCTAGTCTAATTTTTAAACTCTCTTTTTTCTTTTTTAAATATTTTTTCTTCTCTTCTTTATTTCTCATTGAATATTACTTTCTTCGTATATAATTAGTTGATTTCTATTTGTTTATGAAAATAGTTACATATTATGTTTAATAGATGAATATAAATTTTTCTAAATAAATAGGCCAAATACAACTATAAAATAGATCTCCATATCAAATCAGAGATTGTTTAAGTTAAAAAAGACTTCGCGTGCATAACATGTGCACTATTTTAGTATATATAATTCCAAGAGAAAGGAACATTAGGCTTTAAATCTTTTAGACAATAACTAAGCTAGTTATGTCACTATAAAAGTGTGTAATATATAAAGATATTAGACGATCCATTTGGCTCTTGGTTATCTAAATGTTTTAAAAGGCTTATAAATAAAATTCATACATTTTAAAGTTTAACTGCTCATACATTAAGTAGTTCTAAATTGAACAATTTTTAATTTTCAGAAAATCGTTCATTTTGCCACTAGTTAAAGTATAGGTAAATCATCTTCAAAATTCATAATTTTTTATGTATAGAATCTTTGAAATATGTAGATCAAGATAAACTGGAATGGATCATTTAATTTCATTGTATAACATGAATTTTTGTAGGTGAGCATAATGTTCTTAGTTATGCCCTGAGAGTATTAAAGCCGTAATATATATGTATGTGTGTGTAGAGAGAGACTTATGTCATTCTGGAAGGATTCGAGCCCGAAACCTTCCCACTTAAATACCAACATCCGACGTTCAAATACAAGATCCACTCCATTGAAGATCTATATTATTTAAAGCAACTAAAAATCAAAAATCAAGTATTTTGAATACTTTTTGCCCATCGATCAAGCGACGCAAAATGGACGGCCGAAAGTAATGAGTTAGTTAGATCTATGTTTTTATACATACAAATTCTTGATCTGACCATTAGATCATGATCTAAACATTTAAAAACCCCTACAAATCAATTTTTATTAGGTTTCAAATATTCTACACTGTTAAACTAATCAACTAACTATTTAGGCTGTTCATTTTTCTCCTACTTGATGCATGGGCAGAAATACTTAAAATACTTGATTTTTTGTTTATAGATACATGAAATAATATAAATCAACTTCAATAAAATGGATCTTATATTCAAATATTATGTTGTATTTGAGTGGGAAAATTTTGGCCTCGAATCCTTTTGGAATGACACAAGTCTATCTCTCTCTATATACACACACGTGTGTGTGGAAGCATTCTAGTGAGAACTGAGCTTACAATAAGCTTCGAGTGAATCCACGGTGAACTACCGCATGGATGATCCAAACCCTTCATCTTGATCTGCTTATCATTTGGCCACTTTCGCAAACACGCACATATAAAGATAGACTTTTGTCATTTTGGAAGGATTCGAGACCAAATCTTTCCACTCAAATACAACCCTATGATATCTGAATACAATATCCACTCTGTTGAAGTTGATCTATATTATTTCCAGTAACTAAAAATCATGTATTTTGAATACTTTTTCCCCTCCATCAAGCTGGCGCAAATTGAACGGCCGAAGTAGTGAGTTAGTTAGTTTAACGGTGTAAAATATTTGAAACCTAACAAAAATTAGTGTGTGAGATTTTTTAAGTGTTTATATCATGATGAAATGGTCAGATCGAGAAATTGTTTTTCTAAAGACGTTGATCTAAGCAATATACTATTTTCGGTTGTCCATTTTGCGCCTATTTGATGGATGGACAAAAAGTATTCAAAATACATGATTGTTGATTTTTAATTACTTGAAATAATCTAATCAACTTCAACAGAGTGAATCTTGTCCTTGGATGTCATAATATTGTATTTGAGTGGGAAGATTTCGGCCTCGAATCCATCCAAAATGACACAAGTCTATATATCTCTCTTTATATATATATTATGATGGAGCAATAAGCTCTAGCCATAACCCCTCTCTCTCTCTCTGTGTGTGTGTGTGTGTGCCGCTAGCTGAGAGAGTCTTTTAGCCGGCGGCGACATAGCGCAATCTCTACCATAGATCTATGGCAGAGTGTAGGTGGTAACGAGGCCAAAAAATCCCGCTAAAAGGGCCATCAATTACTATACTATACCAATTGACCAAAGTGTCCTCAGTTTTAATTTTAACTAGTAAAAACTCATCCTACACAAATATTTATCGAGCAAACAATTTGTGATTTTCAAAGAAATTTTCGTTAAAGAAATTACCGAGCAAAAAATTTCTTTTATAACGAATGAGATCAAAGTCGAAAAAATACTGATTTGGAGTAAAAAGCGGTTTTAATCACAGTATAACTGTAGATTTTGACTTTAATTACTTTTTTAATTTGTTTGTATAAAAATAACTGCGATCAAAGTCGTAGTCTTTGAAAATAATAATTTGAAATAAATAAGAGGTTTTCAAAATATTTCAAGTTTTAAACTGCGACTTTGAGTTCTTTAACTTTATTGCTTTAAAGAAGACTGCGACTCAAAGTCGCAATCTTTAAATTAATAATTTTATAAATAAGTTATTTTAAAATATTTCAAGTTATAGACTGTGAATTTGAGTTTTTTTAATTTGTTTGTTTTAAGAATACTGCGACCAAAGTCATAACTTTCAAAATTAAGCTGTTTAAAATACTGCGACCTTGATCTCAGTATTGTATAACTTCTTTTTTTTTAAATGCGATTAAGGTCACAGTCTTTGAAAAATAAGCTGTTTAAAATATTGCCGTCGCAGATTTGTATAACTTCTTTTTTACTGGTAATAAGAACTGCGACCACTTTTGCTGTTAATTATAAATTAGATATTGTTATAACTGAGACAAAACTGATAGTCAAATTTTACTCAGAAATGTTATTTTAAATGAACTGTGACTATGGTTACGGTATGAACTCAGAAATTGTTAGTTCTCATTGCACATATGAACTGCGATCAAGTTTGCAGTGCAAGAACAATATATAAAACTTATTATTGTTAAGCACTGCGACCTCATTCGTAGTCCATAATCACAATCCGCATATTACAGAATTTTTTCATTTATAAAATGCGACAAAGGTCGCAGTCCTAACAACACTCAGTCCTAACAAAATAGATTAGTGTTGCGACCGTGATAGCAGTCCTCGTATAGCACAAGTTATAAAATATTATATTATGATTGTGATCTAGCCGCACTCATTAATATCCTATCTACCGTAATTCAGCAAGCGTCTCAAAAAATACTAGTAAAATTAATCTAGATAAAGGAAAGAGGTGAACTATATGAAAATTAAAATTTTGGAAAAAATTCTATATAAAGCTAATTTGTAGCACATCATATATTTGTGAAAAAAAAGTACTCTGGGGGTTCTCCGCCATAATCGCTTCAATTAAATATTTAATTCATTTTTATTTCTTCTTCGAATACTTAACCGTTACCTCTAATACTTATTATTACTATAAACGTCGTTTCAGAGTATTGACTTTTTTATAGTGCTTGTAAGTAATATATATTAAATATCTGACTTCTAAAAAAATATTTGTGTTCTTCTTTTTTGATTTGATTTCTAAACTTTCTCAAGTAATTTATCCTTGAATCATGTCTTACGAATCTTCTTCCTTTGAATAATCTGATTTCAACTTCATTCATTCTCCTACCGGTCCTCTTTCTCCATGGGGGTCTAGTGAATATGATAACAGTTTGGACTTCTCTCCTTATAACTATCTTCTTTCATCAAGTAATGCTGCTTCTGAACCTACTCTTCATAAGGAAGATTAAGTTTTTTTGGGGCATGGTGAGGAGCTTATTCGCATGCCACTTGACAAAGACATTCTTGATAAAAGCATGTTCTCTTATGTTGAAGGCACACTTTCTCCCGGCATGTCCTCTGGAGGTTCTTCTCGATACGGATCGAAGAAAGAACTTGATATAGATGACCCATTCTGAGAGTTTATCGACTAACCAAAGTACCCTTCAAAAAAGGAGGAGAGCGAGGAGGTCGACGAGAAAGAAGAAGAGGAAAGCGAGCAAGAAGAGGAAGACGAGGAGAATGAAGAAGACAATTTTGATTATGATAGTGATGACGGGGACTAGTATTTTCTGTTCTTTCATAATCACTTATTTTCTCTTCTTTTTTAGGGTTTTTAATGCACATTTTTGTAAGATCTCTTTCTGATCATATAATATGTTATAAATAGAATTTATTTTTTTGAAAATGTTCTTCAATTACATATACAAGTATATATCTTTTATACTTATTAATTCACAGTAATCGCAAAAACTTAAAAAAAAAGTGGTTTTATAAAGACTGTGATCATGATCGTATTCCTCATTTATACGTTGTATAATTTACAAAATAATTTGATGACAAATATATTATGTATTACAAATATTAACAGTCATATTGTACTATAACTCATATCATTTTAAATGAACAGCGACTTTGTCGCATTATATACTCAAAATACTTAGTTCTTATTATACATCAGAATTGCAATCAAGATCGCAATACATATACCTTCAGATATTGTCAAACTGAAAAATGCACCTAGAGGAGGGGTGAATAGGTGTAGTGCTAATCTATATGTCAAATAATGCGAAATTAAAACTTTTACACTAACACACTAACTAAGAGTGAGTCCGAATTTCCCGTGAAGGGCTCTGGATTTCTCCTCACAATTCTTCTAAATTTTGAGTTGAGGTACTTCAATAGCTCTCTTAGTTCAATACAAGTTTGAGCACACAAACTATAAAAAGATCAGAGAGTTGAGAGATAGAGAGATCCAAGCGCAAACACAAGGATATGTTTTGAGGTTCGAGTCACTGCCCTACGTCCCAGCCTTCACACAGAAGGATTTCAACTATCCACTAAGGATCTTCCACAAAGGGACCTCCACTAAAGAATTACAACTTACTAAATGAGGAGTACACAACTCTAACTCTCACACCTCTAAACAAAAGGGTAGGCACAAAGCCAAGCACAAAGTAAAGAAAAGATTACAACTTGATGATCACAAAGATCACAAACACAACTTGATGATCACAAAGACCACATACAAAACAACTATCAATATACAAGATCTTAGAGGATAAATTTATAATGCAAAGATCAAGTATGTGAGTGCACAAAGTTTTTGAAAAAGAAAGCACAATGAAAACTCTTGGTAAAAACTTCTTGATAAATGAAGAAATTTAAGAACAAAACTAGAATTCTCAATACTTGTGTTCCTTTGATTTTTCAAAACTTTGAAATAAATAAAGATATAGATTTGGAGCTCAAAAACTTATTTTAAAACTCTTTAGAAGATGAGCAAGAAAACACTAGAAAACTGATAAATTTCTCTTGTAAAATCATAGTGAAAATCAGTCCCAAAAACTCTTTTCATAGCCTCTTTAAAAACTAGCCGTTGGGGCTCAGAATCAGGCCAGATTGGCCTGTCGGTCGACCGCCCGGCCGACCGGCCAATGGTCAGATTTCTGATCGTTATGGTTACTAGTCAACCGCCCCCAGACAAAGAGAGTCACAACTCTCTGTCAGTAGACCGCTCGGTCGACCGGCCACGAACAGAAAGTTGGATTGAGCCAGTCGGTCGACCGAGCCAAGGCTATGTGCATGTCAGTCGACCGCCCAATCGATCGAGCCATGCTTCGGTTGACCGGTCGGTCAACCGCAAGCAGCCCAAACCCAGGATTTAAAGGGTATAAACTCTAACTTATTAAATCCATAAAAATTGAATTAAATTCTAATAAATTCCACAAAAATAAGTTCATATAAATAAATGGAAGTCCAAATATGTGATAAAAAATCCACACATATTACAAGCATGTGAAATATTTTTGTGGTAAAGAAATTAAGGCTTAAACAAAAACTGTATTTTTCAAATATCAAACTTTGAGATGAAAATCTGATTTTTCTATAAACTTATATAGATACAAAATAAAATATTTGAAACACATTTGAAGCATAGTATTTATGGATAGAATCCAATACACATAGTAAATAGAATCCAATACACATAGTAAATGATATATACTTATTTTTACAATAAATACCAAGATAAGTTTTGATAAAAATAAAACTTAAACACATGAACTAGATTCAACAAAATAAGTTTTTCTAAACATATGAAGCATGAATGGATATGGATGAAATCCAATACACATATAAACTATGTAAACTTCTTTTGATGAAATCTATTCATGAAAACAAAAGATGTATACTTGATTAGATGAGTGTCCAAAGTTACCTCAAGGAAGTCATTCCCTTGGACCTTGTAGCATGCTTGCTCGGACTCATTTCTAATATATTCTTTTTCAAAATCGTGTGAAGCTTGTTCCTTGTGAGAGATCAAAGTGTTCCACAATGCAAAAGCGGAATCATAATGAGGAATCAAAGAAATGTGTTCTTTACTAAGTGTGTGATTTAGTGCATCCATGGCTAATGTATTAGCCTCTAAGTACTTGCCATTATCAATAAAAAATTTCTTGGTAGTGGTAAGACAAACATGCAATCTTAGGGTTTTGAGGTAAGCACTCATCTTAAATTTTCACATGTCAATGTTGGAGACATCAAACATGGATGGTGTAAGATAATTCATGAGTGTAAATATTATGTGTACATAGCAAATAACTAGATTAACAAATGAGGATCACACTCCTAGTTGGTTAAATCGAATATCAGGAGCGCTAGCCCCGATACAAATTGAAAAATACACCTAGAGGGGGGTAAATAGGTGTAGTGCTAATTTATATGTCAAATAATGCGAAATTAAAATTTTACACTAACACACTATGTATAACCATGAGTGTGTCAAAATTCTCCGTGAAGGGCTCTGGAACTTCTCCTCACGATTCTTCTAAATTATGAGTTGAGGTGCTTCAATACCTCTCTTGGTTCAATACAAGTTTGAGCACACAAACTATATCAAGCATATAAAAATATGAGCAAGAATAGTAATACAAGATATAAAATGAGTAGAGAGTTGAGAGATAGAGAGATCCAAACACAAACACAAGAATATGTTTTGAGGTTCGAGCCACTGCTCTACGTCCCCGCCTTCACACAGAAGGATTTCAACTATCCACTAAGGATCTTCCACAAAGGGACCTCCACCGAGGAATTACAACTTACAAAATGAGGAGTACACAACTTCAACTCTCACACTTCTACACAAGAGGGTAGACACAAAGCAAAGAAAAGATTACAACTTGGTGATAACAAACACAACTTGGTGATCACAAAGACTACAAACAAAACATCTCTCACAATACAAGATCCTAGAGGATAGATTTGCAATGCAAAGCTCAAGTATGTGAGTGCACAAAATTTTTGAAAAATAAAACACAAAGAAATCTCTTGGGAAAAATTTCTTGAGAGATGAAGAAATTTAAGAACAAAACTAGAATCCCAAAACTTTTTTTTATTTTTCTAAACTTTAAAATAAACAAAGATATAGATTTGATGCTAAAAAACTTATTTTAAAACTTTAGAAGATGGGTAAGAAAGCACTAAAAAACTGATAAAATTTCTCTTGTAAAATAATAGTGAAAATCAGCCCCAAAAACCCCTTTTTATAGCCTCTTCAAAAACTAGCCATTGGGGCTCAGAACCAGGCCAGATTGTCCTGTCGGTCAACTGCCCGGTCAACTGCCCCCAGGCACAGAGAGTCACGACTCTCATTCGGTCGACTACTCGGTCGACCGGCCCCCAACATAAAGTTGGATTGAGCCAGTCGGTCGACTGGTCGGTCAACCGCTCCTTGCTATGGTCGACTGAGCCAAGGCTCTGGGCATGTGCACGTTTCTGTGCACGTCGGTCGACCGCCCGATCGTCCGAGCCCCCAAATCCAGGATTTAAAGGGTATAAACTTTAACTTGTTAAATCCATAAAAAATTCAATTAAATTCCAATAAATTTCACAAAAATAAGTTCATATAAATAAATGGAATTACAAATATGTGTGATAAAAAATCCACACATATTACAAACATGCGAATTATTTTTGAGGTAAAGAAATTAAGTCTTAAACCAAAAACTGTATTTTTCAAATATCAAACTTTAGATGAAAATCTGATTTTTCTATAAGCTTGTATAGATACAAAAATAAGATATTTGAAACACATTTGAAGCATAGTGTGTATGGATAGAATCCAATATACATAGTAAATGATATATACTTGTTTTTGATAATAAATACCAAGATAAGTTTTCATAAAAATAAAACTTAAACACATGAACTTGATTCAACAAAATAAGTTATGTATATAGATGAAATCCATTACACATATAAACTATATAAACTTCTTTTGATGAAATCTATTTATGAAAACAAAAGATGTACACTTGATAATCTAAATCACAAAACGTATATATGTTAAACCAAAACACAAAACTTAAAACTTTTGTGTGTGTGCATACTTGACAATTCAAAACTATTCTATCCTTACACAAGATCTAAACTAATAAACAAACAAACTTAGATACAAGTCTTCTTATCAATCTTCTTCTCCAAGACGACTCGATCCAAACACGATTCAAAGAGCTTGACTCCATCTCGAGTACTTGATGCGATCTTGATGCGCGAGTTTTGAATCAACACGTGATAGCTTCAAAACTTGACTTCGAGTCCATTGTAGAAGCTAAACACCAATAATGATCTTTACCCATATCTGAAACTTATTAAATATAATATCATTAGTGTAAATCACCTAGAGGGGGGTTAATAGGTGATGGCTATATTAAATGGCAGGTACTACAGAATTAAAAAATTACTTTCTAACAACCTAGCAAATATCAATCACAACTAAGAAATACTTGCAAATAAGTAAACAATATTATATTGCAAGCAATTAAAGAGAGAGTAAAGTGAAGAGAGAAAGAGTAAGCAGTTACAAACACAATGATTTGTTTCAAGATTCGAGTCAATACTTTACGTCCCCGCTTTCAACACTATGAAGGATTTTCACTATGACGGATCTCACTAGATCGTCAACCATTACAAGTTCTCACTAGAGCTCAATGGACTCACAAGTCCTCTCTCGTGGTGTCGCAACACCAACACGGAACTCACTAGCTCACTTGAGATCGCAACCTCTACAACTTCTCAATAGAAAGAAAACAGTGATCTATACTTGATTACAAATAGCTCACAAGAACAATTCTATAACCAAGATGAGGAGGTGAAACTCTTTGGGATTGTGTAGTGAAAATAGCTTGTAGAGATGTATAGGGAAGGTCAAACTAAAAGCAAGAGTTTGAAAATTTGACTCAAAAAGAAATCTTTTATGAAAAAGTTAAAACTTGTAAAAACTTGATCTAAGCTTTAGAAATCTTATTTTTGAGTTTTTCCACAGTCCCATTATTTATAGAGGATGAAAACATGAGTAAAAAAACTCAAAAGAGTCATTGAGAAAAGACCCAGAAAAAGACAAAACAGAATATAGCCGTTGAAAAAAGTTACAAAAGAAAAGTCTTCTGTCGGTCGACCAGCCGGTCGACCGCCAACAGCCAGATTTCTGACCGTTGGTCCGGTCGACCGTAGTTCCCAACCAAAAAGCCAAACTCTATGTCGGTCGACAGGGCCGGTCGACCGGACCCAACCGAGAGGCCCGGTCGACCGAAGTGCACAAAAGCACTTTGGTGCATGTCGGTCGACTGCTCGGTCGACCGACAGAGCAAGTTGCTCTACCTACGATTGATCGGTCGGTCGATTGACAATAGGCAAAAGACAGGTTATGAAAATCTTTTTAAAACTATTCTTTTTCTGATAAAATAACTTTTGATTTTTAAACACACAAAATAGTATTCTAGGGACTTGAAGAAACAGTGTGTGATCATGGATCAAAAACAAATAAAGTTAGAACCATATTTTGTAAAGAAATACTTTTCTAAATCGAAAACCCGATTTTTTCGAAACTTGTTTTCCAAAACCAATTTTGAAAATGATAAAGAGTATAGTTATGAACTCTCATTAAAAATACAAAGTATTATGAAATGTGTGTGTGTGTGTGTGTCAATCCCAAAAGCTATCAACCTATATCATCTTAGTTTTAACAAATGACTATAAATTCTATCTAAAATACAAAAAGTAAAAATACAAATCTTAATATAGTCTTCTCTAGTCTACTTGAGCCTTGAGCTCTTCTATGTGCTTAGGCTCTGGGATCTATATCTTCTTGGCTTCCAAATGTGTGAGTCTTGTGATTGAGCCAAAATGTAACAAATAGTTAACCTGAAACTTTGTTAGACAAAATTGTTAAAAATATAATTACATATGTTTTGTTATCATTAAAACTAAGGCTACTGGCCTTTGGACCAACAATCTCCCCCTTTTTGATAATAACAAAACACATGGAGTTATCGCAAATAATTTGGGACGAGACTTCAAGCAAAGCCCCCTAAACACATGTATATATCAAAATGTGACATAAAGGTTAAATGCATCAATAAAAGCATATGAATAAGATATGTCAATCAAGCTCTTATGCAACCCATCTATGCATACCAAGATATGTATCAAATATATCAACAGAAAGAAAGAGATATAAAGACAATAGAGATATCTAAAATAAATTCGTCCATACAGAGGTTCATGCCAACCTCAAAACAAGTTACATACCACAAAATAAGTATTTCAACGTAAAAACACATGACCACCAAATACTACATGTCCACAAATAAAAAGTACATGAATAGAAACAAAAACACCCAAGATAACTCCCAAAGATAACTCTATAAAATCTCTCTCTCCCTTTTTGTCATCAACAAAAGGGGGTCAATCCTCCTGAAAGTCCGGATCTTCTGGAGCAGCAGGTGCCTCGGAAGGAGCTGGAGGAGGTACCCATGTATCAAACGGGGGACCCGATGCAGGAATGGGCTGCGAGTGACCTCTCGGAAGTAGAATGTTGGCCCAAAGGCCCATCACTCTAGTTTTGATGATGATCAACTCATGTAGTTATAGTACTGATGATCTTGTGTTTAATTAGTCTCAGATTTATGATCAAGATCTTAGATAGTGTTTAGCTTCAACAAAGGATTTAAAGTCAAAGTTTTGGAGCTAGGACGGTTTGATTCAAGAGCCTATGCATCAAGACCACATCAAGTACTCAAGAGGAGTCTAGCTCTTTGGATCGAGTTTAGACCAAGTCAAGAAGATGAGAAGACTTCAAGTGAAGACCTTCAAGATCAAGACTTGTGTCTAGGTTTGTTTTTATAAGATTTTGTTTTTATATTAAAATGTAAAGGATAGAATAATTGGTGGATTGCTTAAGTATACCATATACACACACACTCTTGATTTATATGTATTTTCATAAAAGAATTTTTATTTCGGAAAAATACAAAAGACTTTTCATTTTGACAAAATACCGGTTTGGTTTTTGAAGTTTATTATATACATGTTTTTAACCAAAACCATGTTTAGTGCTTGTTGTAAAAAATATAGATATTTCATCATTTATGTGTAGTGGATCATATCCATACACACCAAGCTTTAAAAGCATTTAAAATATCTTGTTTTTGTATTTGGAGAAGTTTTGGAAAAACCAATTTGGAAAAATACGATTTTTATTTTTAGTCAAAATTTCTAAGTTACAAAAATAGTTCAAATTGTCTGTAACATGTCTTGATTTTGCTCAAACATGTTTGATTATCAAAGTATAATACTGAAACTATTTTTGTAGATTTTTTGTGAATTATGAGATTTTATTTTTGATAAAAAGTCAACCTTTTTAATCCCTTAATTAACCTGATCTGGCTTCCGCCGGTCGACCAGACCGGTCGACCGAGTCGGTCGACCGACGTGCACAAAACGTGCACGCCAGTTTGGCTGGAGGGCCGGTCGACCGACCCGATCGACCGTCCAGAGAATTCTGCTCTCTGGAAAGGCCCCCGGTCGACCGGGCGGTCGACCGGACAGAGAGACTGCTCTCTGTTCCAGGCCACGATCGACCGGGCCGGTCGACCGAGGCTCCAACGGTCAGAAATCTGACCGTTGGCGGTCGACCGGGCCGGTCGACCGACAGCCGTCAAGGCTGAAAATTGCCCCAACGGCTAGTTTTTCTAGCCTATAAAGAGGGGCTTTGGGGGACTGTTTTGAACATGTTTTCAAGTGGGTTTTGCACCAGTTTTTCCTACATCTTTTAAGAGGCTTCTCCACTTGTTTTGAGAGCAAATATTTCCAATTAAAAGGGAAGTTTATCAAGAGTGTTTTTCAAAGTGATTTCTTAAGTTTTCCTTCACCATTTCAATCCTAGTTTTCTCACACAACACTTAACTATCCATTGCTATATCTACCCATAGGGATCTTTATTGTGAGAGGATTTTAGGTGATCAAAGTGTTGTGATCACCAAAGTTCTACTTTGTACTTTGAGGAGGCGAACTTGCGGGTTCACGGTGTTTCGAGTTCGTGTGTGAACTCTTTGTTTGAGGTGCGGCCTCGGCAAGCTAGTGGGCTTGCGGTGTGTTCTTGCGGGAACGAGTGAAGGGACTAGAGAGTCCAAAGAGCATGTAGGTGTTGCGACACCAAGTGATCCGGTGGGATCGATTTTAGTGGAAATCCTTCAAGTGTTGAAGGCGGGGACGTAAAGCAAGTGTGCTCGAACCTCGAAACAAATCTCCCGTGTTTGCGATTGCTCTCTCTTTATCTCTTACTTGTCTTTATATCTTACATGCTATTATTGTCTTGATATATTGTGTGCTTATTGTTATATGCTTGGGGATTGTTTGCTAACACTTGTATTCAACCAAGAGAGCCAACGCGACACCTCAACTCTTATTTAGAGGAATCTTGAAGAGTTAGTTCAGAGCCCTTCACGGGGACTCCCGCTACACTCTTGTGTTATACTTGGTGTTTAGTTTAAGAAGTTTTAGTTTACATTAAATAGTTTTTAATTCCGCATTAATTGACCTTTAGATTAGCCATCACCTATTCACCCCCCTCTTGTGATTACATAGAACAGGCCAATCGTTCCTACTGTAGGTCTCCTCGACACAGGTCTGGAGATAGCGAATAGAGGCGCATATATACTGCAGATCATTGTCAACTCTTTACTCCATCCTCTGAAAATTTGCAGACATCTTCAGGTCATGCTCCTGAAGTTAAGCAGAAAAGGCTGAGCATGGATCAAAAAAATGCAGAAGAGGCTAAGGAGGATCCAGGAACAACAACATGAATAATAGGAGGGGGCTGAGGATCAAGAACATGCTCCCTAGCACGCATCCTCTTTATAAGAGTGTTGTTGATGTTAACTGACGGTTCGATGGACCATTCAGTGGAGAGATTAAATTTTAGTTGCTTTAGGAGGCGGCTGATGAGCATCCCAAAGGGTAGGTGCCGGTTTGGGATCAGGAGATACTCAGAGGCCATATAATTGACCATGAGTTTTGAAATATTAACTCTAATGCCTTTCAAAAGGTAATAGATCAAGAGAGGAGCAGAACCCCGTGCATGACTATATTCTCCTGATTTTGACAGGAGACTATAGAACATGATTTTAGCTAGGACTTGAGCGGTGAGAGTATAATACTTCACCTCCTTATTCCTAACTAAAGCGGAATTTTCATCATTGTGAAGTAAAAGAGATGCGGTGAGGGCGGATTCACCGTCAGGATAATCAAACTCATGAAGATCAACATTATAAATATCTACACCCTCACAGGAGAGGTATAGCAGATGGGCAGATCGATCTAGAAAAATATTTATATCCTTGCCCAGAACCCTAAATCTGACGTGATTGTTTTAAAGTGTCAGATTAGAGTAAAAGTAGTGTACAAGCTCAGAATAGACAGGTTCTTTAATAGTAACAAGATGTTCAAGAGAGCTTGTATTCAAGATGGTAGCTAGATTCAAGTGCTCAAAATCAGTGAGCACCACAGTTCTACTAGAGATAACATGTTTGTTATGAATTACAAAAAATCTGTGAGAGGTATTTTGAGAAATAAAAGGGTTAAAGGATGATTCAGGTTGTTTACCCTTCTCAGATCTAGCCCTTTTTGACACTTTGGAGATGACAAACAAAGATTTGGTACGAAATATAGAAAGATTTACTAAAAAAACTATGAAATCAAGAAGATTTAGAGAGATTAGAGGTTATATCTTGAAAACGAAACAAATCTCCTTGAAAATAACAGATCTGGAGTGCTGAAGAGAGATCCAACCAATTTTTAGGGTTTGATTTTGGAATAGAGATGATTTGGGAGGATTAGAGTGAAAGGGAGTGAGGGAAAATAGGGAGGAAGAAGAGAGAGTGACGTTGGAGGAAGAAAGAATGAGAGAAATTTGGGTTTTTAAGATTTTTAAAATAGGTAGATCATAGCAAGACCCGACTCATGGTCGACCACCCAGTTGCCGAGAGCAATCTCGGTTAAAGTCAGTCGACGGCTTCAGGCAAATTTTCTTTTATGTATACCAGGCTACTCCGGCCGACCGCCCGATCGACCGGACTTATGCCAGGTCAACTCGGTCGACCGATCGGTTGACCGGGACAGCCCAAAAACAGTTTTTAAAAAAATAAGATATTAGGGCTTTTAAGAAATTATTTTTACTTGTATATTTTTACACATAAAACAGGGAAATAATACCAGAAATCTTATATGCATGAAAAACACATGAAAATATTTATTTTTATTTTATTATTGTTATATTAACAATATATTTTTCAATAATTAACTCATATATTAAGCTATTAAAAAAAAGATATTGAAGCCGTATACCCTTTACGAGTTCTGAACTTCTCCTCGTCATTCCTCTAGATAAGAGTTGAGGCGCGCAATTGCTATTTTGATTTATTACTTAAATATTATTTAAATACAATACTCAAACACAAGATAGATTTATTGACTATATATATATATACACACACACACATATATCCAAAGATATCTATCAACCAAGTTAGCAAGGAAAATACTCTACACATGGGCAAACAAATCATGGACTAGTAAAGAATAAAAGTAAAGTAAAAAAAACTAGCTCAATTATGGGCAAGATACAAAAATAAGAATAGGCATTCCTACATAGCTAAAGCATATTTCCACAAAAAGAAACTAGCTAATCTTATGCATGCATAGATCTCGCTAGAAATGAAATTTTCAAGTGGAGAAGTTATCAATCATAGGCAATCTCCAAAATAGGCGCCTCTTGATAGCGATGCAAGGTGACGGTTGATCCTTTGAGCTTCGATGTATCTACCACCAAGGCACCATCTCCCCCTATGTCTTAGAGGAGGACGACACACCTGCATCAATCAAGTTTGGTGTGTTCTTTAGTATCCAAATCTTTTTGGGTCCTATAAGATTAGTACTTTCTCAAATCTAAATATTTTTATTTAGCATATTTAACTTAGCATAACAAAATTGTGCAAAATGAACTTTGCGGCCGCAATATGCACATTTGTACACTTTGCCATACATGAAAGCATGCTTATGTTGATGTGTGTGTGTATGTTTTTCTTGGTGTGTGTTAGATGAATGAGATCTATGTTTCCTTTGGGTTTTTCCCTTTGAAAACATAAATGCAAATTTGTTCATATTAAAAACACACTTTTCAAAGTGGTATCCAAAACATCAATACGTTTTTGGATATCCAAAAATTCATTTTTGTTAAAAGTAATATTAGAGATTTTACCCTTACAAACAAGTTTGTATTTATCAAAATTATTTTTCATTTTCTCAAAAGAAATGGACAAGTCATTTTTCTCTTTAAAAACAATTTCTAACTTATTCTTTAGAAAATCATTTTCCTTTCTCAAGTTTTTATTTTGTGCAAGAGAAATTTCATACTTATTTTGTAAGTCTTCAAAAAAAATTGTATAAGTTCATCCATAGTTAAATCATTATCTTCTAAAGAGGTTTTGAGATTTATCATGGACGCTTCCTCTCCGTTTGCCATGAAGCAAACGTGTGCGGCATCAATTTCCTCTTCGGAATCCGTCTTTGAATCATCCCAGTGGCTACCATCACCTTCTTCTTCTTATGCACGTTCTTGAAGGTCGTAGCTTGAAGTGAGGGGCAATCCGCAATTAGATGGCCCATCTTCTTGCAATAAGAGCAAAAACCTATCTCCTCCTTTTTCATTTCAAATCTTCCTTGATGTCTTCTTCTTCGGATGTTGCTTTGTCTTCCTTTCTTGTAAAACATTTTGCCCACTTTTTTAATGAGCATGGCAAAATCCTCATCACCGTCTTCCGACGATTCTTCTTTATCAAAGGACGATGAAGTAGCCTTGAAAGCTATCGCTTTCTTCTTTGGGGTCTCCCTTTCTTCTCTCACCTTCATTTCTATCTCATGGGTTTTGAGATTTTCAATGAAGCCAGAGAATTCCATCTCCTATCTATCGTTGAGCTCTTTGAGGGTTATTGTCTTGACTTCCCAAGCTTTGAGAAGAGCTCTAATTACCTTCTAGATTTTTTAGTCATTGTTAATGGTGTCACCTAAAGAAGATAAACTATTAGTGATCTTGGTGAACCGAGTGAGCATCTCATCTATACTTTCATTTTCAAGCATATAAAAATTCTCATATTGAGAACAGAGTAAGTCAAATTTAGATCTCTTGACTTGCGACGTCCCCTCATGAGTAATGATAAGATCATTCTAAACCTTATAAGCGGATTTGCAATTTATTACACGAGAAGGTCATCATCATTTAATGCTTGTGTAAGTGCATATTGGGCTTTAACATTGGCCCCATAGTCCTTAGCGGTTGCTACAGACCATGTATCCTCATCACCGTGAGGTTCAACAAATTATTTAGTAATGGCCTTGGCAACTCTAACTCCTAGGGACTTGAGAAATAGGTTTATTTTAACCTTCCAAATGGGGAAGTTCAAACCATCAAATTTGGGTGGGGACTTGATGCTAAAGAAGTCGTGTGATGCCATGAAAATAAATATAAGTGCACAAACAAATAATAAATGCGACAAATGAATATAGCCACATGAAAGGATCTCCCTAAGATGGTTAAACCAAAACTAAGGTTAAGCTCTGAAAACAATTGTAAATCACCTAGAGGGGGTTGAATAGGTGATGGTTATATTAAATGGAAAATAATGCGGAATTAAAAAATTACTTGCTAGCAACCTAACAAATATCAATCACAACTAAGAAATACTTGCAAATAATTAAACAATATTAGAGTGCAAGCAATTAGAGAGAGAGTAAAGTGAAGAGAGAAAGAGTAAGCAATCGTAAACACAATGATTTATTTCTGCTCTACGTCTCTGCCTTCAACACTATGAAGGATTTCTACTATGACCGATCTCACTAGATCGTCAACCGTTATAAGTTCTCACTAGAACTCAATAAACTCACAAGTCCTCTCCCGCGGTGCCGCAATATCAACACAGAGCTTACTAGCTCACTTGAGGCCGTAACCTCTACAACTTCTCAATAGAAGAAAAACAGTGATCTATACTTGATCACAAATGGCTCACAAGAACAATCCTATAGCCAAAATGAGGAAGTGAAACTCTTTGAGATTGTGTAGTGAAAATAGCATGTAGAGATGTAGAGGGAAGGCTCAAGCTAAAAGCAAAAGTTTAGAAATTTGGCTCAAAAAGAAATCTTTTATGGAAAAGCTAAAACTTGTAAAAACTAGATCTAAACTTTAGAAATCTTGTTTTTGAGTTTTTTCAAAGTCCTACTATTTATAAGGGATGAAAACATGAGTAGAATACCCAAAAGAGCAGTTGGAAAAAGACCCAGAAAAAGACAAAAACAGAATATAGCCATTGAGAAAAGTTACAGAAAAAAAGTCTTCTGTCGGTCGACCGCCAACTATCAGATTTTCGACCGTTGGGGATAGCGGTCGACCGGACGATCGATTGTAGTTCCCAACCAGAGAGCCAAACTCTCTTTTAGTTGACCAGGTCAGTCAACCGGACCCAACCGAGAGCAAAGCTCTTGTAGTCGGTAGACCGTCCGGTCGACCAAAGTGCACAAATGCACTTTGATGCATGTCTGTCGACCGCTCGGTCGACCGACAGAGCAATTTGCTCTGCCTACGGTCGACCGGTCGGTCGACCGACAATGGGCAAAAGGCAGGTTATGAAAATCTTTTTGAAACCATTCTTTTTCAGACAAAATAACTTTTGATTTTTAAACACAATAGAGTTCTAGGGACTTGAAGAACCAGTGTGTGATCATGATCAACACAAAATAAAGTTAGAATCATATTTTGTAAAAAATACTTTTCTAAATCAAAAACCTGATTTTTTCGAAACTTGTTTTTCCGAAACTCGATTTTAAAAACGATAAAGAGTATAGTTATGAACTCTCATTAAAAACACAAAGGAGTATGAAATGTGTGTGTGTGTGTGTGTGTCAGTCCCAAAAGCTATCAACCTATATCATTTTGTTTTTAACAAATAACTATAAATCCTATCTAAAATACAAAAAGTAAAAATACAAATCTTGATATAGTCTTCTCTAATCTACTTGATCCTTGAGCTCTTCTATGTGCTTAGGCTCTAAGATCTACATCTTCTTGGCTTTCAAATGTGTGAATCTCGTGATGGAGCCAAAATACAACAAATAGTTAACCTGAAACTTTATTAAACAAAATTGTTAAAAGCATAATTACATATGTTTTGTTATCATCAAAACTAGGGCTAATGGCCTTTGGGCCAACAATTAGAACTATAACTTCATAAGTTAGTCATCATTAAAATTAGGGTGAAAGGCCTCCGGGCTAACACAAACTAGATTAGTACCGCGATCATAATCACACTCCTTATATAACATAACTTCTAATTCTATATTACGACTGCGACCCTAGTCTCAGTGATTAAAATCATGTCTACTATGTTACTGTGACCTTTGTCGCAGTCCTTCCTAAATAATGTAAAATTCATAGGGATAAAGTAAAGTGATGCAGCATAGTAAAATTAAATTTCTGAAAAGAAAAAGCTAATAAAAGTTAATTTGTAATTCATTTCATAAAATTCTGAAAAAAAGTAGTTTTGGGGTTCTTCCGTCATAAATGCTTCAATTAAATATTTAATTGCTTTTCTATTAAATCTTTGAAATCTCAACAGTCACCTGTAATACTTATTTTTATTGTTATGGGAATTCATTTCACTTTCAGACGTGTCACCATGCAAATTTATTTCCTATAAAAAAATAAATTCTTTTCGTTTACAAACAATACAAAAAATTATTGGATTAAAGAACAAAAATAAGAAAGGACTGTGACTCAGCTTACAGTACTAATAAAAAGATATGATTATTACTAAGAACGCAATATTAATCTAATAAAACACTGCGACTAAGGTCCCAAACCTAATATAATCAAGGACTGCGACTAAGATCGCAGTTTATAACAATTTGAAAATTGTTTTATTGACCACTGCGAGCTTAGTCGCATTCCTAAAAAAACATAATAACTGCGTATAAAAAAAAATAATAAACAAGCATTCAAATTACTCTAGAACTACGATTAAGATCATAGTATTACTACAGAAAAAGTTAAAAATTATTGATGAGGACAGTGACCAAGGTCGCATTCTTCATATGAATCTTGTGATTGCGAATGCAGGTCGCAGTCTGAATATAAATATAATAATTTTTTCAGTGAGAATTGTGAATAACAATGACATAAATCTATACAAAAATAACCTTTGCCTCAGCATCCAAAGTTTTCTCTCTCGCTGCATTTGTTTCATTCGTTGATAATGTTACACTTGAAGAGACCCAATTCATATTCAGTGGGGAGAAAGTGGGCTGGACCAGCTGCAAATTGGGGTGGCAGATATGAATTATGATTGTGGCTCAATATAAAAATGACAGGGCGAGAGAGATCTGATACTTGAAGATAACTGATTGAGATGGAGAGATCTGATAGATGAAACTGCGATCGAGGACGTCTGTGAACTCGAAATCAAGATTTGATCTCTTTTTTAAGATCGAGCCTGTCTGCAAATTTGAAATCCAAATCTGAAAGCGCCGGCGAGACTTTGAGAGAGAGAGAGAGAGAGAGAGAGAGAGAGAGAGAGAGAGAGAAAATAATAATAGAGAATATAAACCTCATCCTAAGAAATGTTGTCATTTTTAAAAGCAGGGTTTTTAGTAATTTAAGTTTTTTTCAAAAGTGAAATCTTTATGAAAATTACCCAGTTTTGCGACACAGACTGCGTCACGTCACCGGCTGAGAGTCTTTCTCAGTTGACGACTGAGACACATTTTTCTTACATACACACTGAGAGAGAGAGAGAGAGAGAGAGATTATTATTCCATCCTATATTATTAAAACGAAAATTTTAATGCCTGGTTTTTATTTATTTCTGTATTTAGATGAGATTTTTATTTATCTTGCAACAAACACTCGAAATATTCACTAAAGTACAATGAGCCTTGGGAGATTCATAATTGTAGAAGAGACTCCAGATAGTTCACTCTTTGTGTTAAGGGGCTGTTTAAAGAATTGGGCGGAAGTAAGAAAATATGGAAGTGTCATTTCTCACTTTCCTATCTATCCAAACACTGAAAAAGAAAAATAAGAAAACCTTTTCTTTTTTTTTTTCTCTTTCCCTTTTACACAACCATTTCCTCACTTATAGGTTGCTACAGTTAATTTTGTGGTCATGTAAATCTCATTTGTAATAAGTTGTAACTCAAAACAGTTAATTTTTTGGTCATGTAAATCTCACTTCCATTCTAATTACAGTCCAATTTTTATTTTTCTTAATTAATTTTTATTTTAATATTATTTTGCGGTCAACTTTGTGATCAACTTTTTCACTTTCACTTCCACATTACCATTCAAATACCATAAAAGACATAACATTTTTCAAATCACACTTCCTAACAATATTTAAACACCAGAAAATTTACTAAACAGTTCTCAAGTTTCAATGAAAACTATTACTACTTTCTCATTACCTTGGTTCCTCACTTTCACCCCTGGCCAAACATCCTCCAAACAGGCCTTTTGGTAAGTTGCATTAGCTACTTTATCCTTGCCATATTATTAATAAAAAAAATGCGAGTTGTACTGTTGTGTTACTGCCACTAATATGGCATTAGTAGTACTAAATTTCAACTTGTGGACCCACCTCCCTAAATTGGTAGCAGACCTCAGATGTCAATGTAACAGCGTGAGGGGTGTGGTACAATTTCTGCAGTACATTTATAGTACCGCCGGTATGCTTTCTTCTCCTGTGAGGAAAAAATTATATGAAAAGAAATTGCGAGAACCTTTCACTTTCTTCTCACAAAACCCTAGCGCTAGCCCTTGATCCCGATAGCATTGCAGCTATGGAGGAGGAGAACATCGGGCCCTTTCGCCGGACGTCGTCCCGGACAAGGAAAATGGCCGGAAAGATGGCCGCCGCTCTCGCCAGCACCGATAATCGAACACAGGTCCTTTATATTCACCTCTTCTTTTCTTATTTTGATCCTCATTTTGGGGGGAATATGTTATTAATATTAGTTATTCAGTGACCTGTATAAATATTTAATAATGTGAGAACTAAAACCCTAATGAACAGTGCACAGACATCCCAAATTACGAAAGGAATTGAAATTTGAGCTTCAGATTGTTTATAAAAACGCGATTTTTTTTCCTTTTTTGATTGTGATTGAGTTTATTGGGAGGGTTTTACCTGTTAAAGTTTGCCCTTAACAAGCTTAAATTTTCACATCTTCATTGAGTTCTTCATTCTGTTGAATTGGTTCCTTTTGTTGTTTTATTGTGTTCAGAATGGCTTTATTTTGTGTTGCTTGTTTATTTATCATTAACCGAATAGAGCCAACAAAGCTTCTACATGCCTAAAGCAACATCCCAGGTCTCTATAGAAATACTTGAGATTCTGTTATTCCTCGTTAAGTTTCTGCTTCAGAATTCAGTACTTATTACTTTAAGTTATTACTTATCATTTTGAATGAGTGGAAAATTCACTACGTTGCAATGAACAGGTTTAGGGATATTTTTAATACAAGATAAATTTCTGTTGTGTAGGTTATGTTTATTGCTGGTAAGAATTCAGTTGTTAATAGGTAGACATCTAGGAGAATCAAGTTCATGACTACTTAAAAAGGGCAGAAATGATACAATCATTCATAGTTTACAATTAACGGGAAGATCTATGTTGAGTAATCCTTAATTTCATATCTTTATCTTTTCCAAATCTATTCTTTGACCTTGTTCATAGACTAGGAATTCCAATCCACATGTGAGAACTTACTCAGCAATGTTTGCAATCAAAGGCTTTTGGAAGTTCAATCTGCCAACTCCATTTTCTTTAGTGTGAAGTCTACATAAAATCTACATAGCTATTAATTTCACATGGAGATGAGACACACATTGATGGGTTCTACCAAATCACGTATAATTTTTAATAACAAGATACATTTCTTCCAGTGATTTCTACCTTAAAATAACAACCTGGTCCTGACCATTCATATCACTCTTCCGCAACCATTCATTTCACTCTTCCGCATAATAATTTAACTTGATGTTACATATTTGGCTAATATTTCATTATTTCTGTTTTGCTTTCATGATATACAGGCAGCACTTGTACGTCTTGAGGCTTTAGAAAATGACAATGCTGGAGTTGAGGTAGTGGATCTTAATGATGATGGTGATGCTTCTCTAGATGATGATGATCAAGGTGTTGCCTTCATTACCTACCCATTTGTCAGATGTCTATCTGGGAAATTGCATAACGTTTTGTTTTTAACATCTGACCTTCAGTCAAGAGGATTTTAGAAATCAGTTAGAGGGTAGATGCGTGCCAAAGTGAACGTGTTCAACGAAAAATGAACAAGATATAAAATGAGCATCGAATATTCCAGTATTGCTGAAGCTACACAATTAGAAGAGGTTTTATTGCCATTAGAATTTTGAATTAGCAATTTAGATTTGCCCTAAGATTCATAACTGATAATCAGGACACAGATATTGTTTATTTTACTTCTTTGATATAGCATTCTTTCTTTTATTTGCCCCTTTTCATTATATGTGGAACAGTGGAAGCATCAACAATGTAGAATAGTCTTACTCTAACCTATCCTGGTTGTAGTATTTGGTTAAGTCAGAATATGGAGTGCAATTATTGAAGCTGAGCATAAGCTTATGACGTTTTGGAAGAATAAAGAAACTTCATTCTTTTTAAGTGAGAGCATTCGTTATGTTATTTTCATTTGCTAACTCATCTTATGTAGCTTCTTTTTAACATCTCAAAATCATATTGTGTGTGTGAGCACTTTCTTGAAGAGCAATGTAGGAAGTTTATAATTGTTGGAGGTTGGATAATTAGAAACCTATTGTGCTCTCCTGATGGAGTCTTGAAATAACCCAAGTGTAGGTTGCAAGAAATTATAACTTATAATTAGCTTAAATCTCTTTTGATGTTAGAACATAAATAAGGAGAAAGAAACAATTAAGATAAAGAAGAAGCTATAAAACTTACTCATGTCAGATCTTAGAGTGAGACGGCAATGAGCAAGTTTAACTATTTTGCTGGATGACTGTTAGTTACAGCTTAAGCACTATTGTTATTCCATAGAATTAACATGTCACATTTGTTAATGGTGATCTCATTGGAGATTTCTGACACAGCATTGACACCTCTAATATGTTTCCAGTGTACACAAAGAGACAATCAAAGAACACAAGGCGCAAAACCAGACAGGCAAAAGCATTGGAGAATGCAAAGAAGGCACCTAGGACATTCTTGGAAGTGTTACATGAGGTACGGGAACTCCATCTTTTCTTCACTATCTATACAAACTCATTTTGAGGGTAGGCCATCTATCATTAATTTTCAGGCCCTAAATTAGTGATTCTTTATCTTCATCATTTAAGTTTGTTTGGATCAAAATGGGTCCAACTGAATCATCATCGTCGTCATTAAAATGGGATCAGCTACAACACAAACTCCATAAAAGATTTGTCAAAATTTTAAGACAACTGGTAATCTTCTAATTGGTGTCAAATTTCTACCATGAATAAGAGGGGGTTAGCCATAAATATTATGAGACCATGAAATAAATCATAATAAAAAGGTTTCCGCCATGTTTGGAAGTGCTTAATACATTTGCATTGATATAGCTAGTTACCCATAACCACGGAGAAGGGAGGGGTGTGTAACCCTTGAATTTGTCCAGTGTTGCCTAAATATGGGACACAAGTGTCAAGTCTTTAGTTGTCCTTAATTGTTTGTGTGACGCAACAAATTTTAATAACTAGAATATGGAACACGTATGTGTCTTGTTATTCCGTATTTATTGGAGGGTCTCTCTTCAGTGCTATTAATTTTACATATCATGTCAAAAAGTCAAGTAAAAAGAAAACACATGATATGGGTTTGCATCACCTTGGAGTAACTCCACATTAACACTATTTTGATGTTCATCCATTATGAATCCTTTATGGATACACTTTGTCAGTCATTTCTCCTTTTTTTAAAAATGTGACGATACCATATTGTCCTTTTTTCTTACTAGAGCTGGGTGACAGTATTCGAGTTGTGAGACACGAGTATCCAAGTGTCGTGTCATGTCCCCTCTTTCAGACACGACAATATTCTAAAATGAAGTTGTTTTTGTCTCTAAAAGATGTTTATCAATTATAAAAGATTGACTTGGGAGAATTCTCATTCAAATCTTGGTGCTTGACGCTAGAAATTCGATGTTTGTGGTTGTAGGTTGAAGTAAGTTGGATCTCGAAAGAAGTTCGATCATTATTTTGCTAGATCTTAAGGTTAAAGTTTTGACTAGATCCCCCATCAATTCTGTGCCGAAACTCAAGTAGTCTGGACATTGGAGAGGATTAATCCAACTGAGAGCTGGTTGCCCTTGCCATTGAGATGTAGCTCAGTGGTAAGGACAAGTGGTAAAGATTATGAGTGGTCCTAGGTTTAAGACAGGCTGAGGTCTTTATCAAAAAGTAAAGAAAAATAAAGGAAAAACCGAGAGATTGTTGAATCTTGTGCATGCAAACCACTCTTTATCTCACCTGCATGAGACTTCTACTGTGCATGATTATGGAATTCTAGCTGTCACCCATATCCAACGTAAACTTCATATAAACTATTCCTGGAATGCAGGCTCAGGGATCTGTGTATACTATGACCAACAACTCAAATTTGGTTCTGGTTTGGTGTGGCTAAGTAGCACCTAATTTGCTTAAAGCCTGAAGGAAATCAATGAAAGCGTGAGTTGTTAGGTTATAGTGCTTAATGAGGGATATTTAAGGGGTGGCCCTCTGCACAATTGCACTTGCAATTTTGGGGTTTTAGGAGGCTCAGATGTATACAAGCTTATTCTGACAAATTTAGAGAGTATTTTCTAACCAACAATCAAATGCAATTCCTTGAAGGGTTTTAAGTGAAAATAGGTAGAGGACTGGCTAGTGAGTTTTAGTACTTCCAGGGCTTTGAGGCCTAGTTTGGTAACCTGGTATCAATTTTATGAAGTTATGCTCTCAGAAGGTTTGGAGGTCAAACCACAAATATTTAAACCAAGGTCTATTTGGCAACCAAAGTAATGTTTCCCAAATTCATGGTTTGGGAGACCCCAAGTCATTGAAAACCTTGATTTTGAAAACTATAGTCTAAACCCAGTTTTGCTCCTGCTCCCTTTATTTTCTTTTCTTCTCTTGTGTTTGCTTCTTCAACTGCTCAGGCCTGCGACCTCCTCTCCGCTTCTTCCTCTCTCACTCTCATATTCCCTTCTTCATTTCTCTTTCATTCAAGATCCCTTTCTCATTTTTTTCTTTTACTTTTTATAGTTTTCATGACTTCATCATTCCAACCTGGAAAACTGCCCCTGAAACGAAGCATGATCTCCATCTGCACCACCAGTGCATCCTCAACTTGACAGGACACATATATGGAAGAAGGTGAGATTTCAACATTTTCCTTTAAAAAAATTAGGGTTACTTTTTTCATGTAGAAGTTTTTGTTAGCTAAAAGATTCACAGAAGTATTTGTTATAGGGGCTGTTTGGATTCAAGGAATTGGGTGGAAGTGAGGGAAGTGTCTTTTCCCATTTTCGCTGTTCATCCAAACGCCGGAAAAGGAAAATGGAAAAAGTTCTTTCTCTTTTCTCTTTTCTCTTTTACACAACCATTTCCTCACTTTTATAGTGCTACAGTTAATTTTGTGGTCATGTAAATCTTATTTGTAATAAGTTGTAGCACAAAACAGTTAATTTTTTTCTCATGTAAATCTCATTTGCATTCTAATTACAGTCCATTTTTTATTTTTTCTAATTAATTTTTATTTTAATATTAATTTTGCGGTCAACTTTGTGGTCAACTTTTCCACTTTCACTTCCACTTCCACATTACCATCCAAACACCGGAAAAGACATAACATTTTCCAAACCACACTTCCTAACAACATCCAAACACTGAAAAACTTACTAACCAATTCCCAAATTTCAAAGGGAATTATTACCACTTCCTCACCTCTTTACTTCCTCACTTCCACCCTTAACCAAACAGACCCATAGTGTAACATGACAAAACAATTTCTTTTTTTATGCCCATAAAATGAATTTTTTCCCAATTTGTTGCATTCTACAAACAATGTTGATAATATATATTGAATGGAATTGGATTGTGAGGGGATTGAATTAAATAACTTTGTATTATTTATAATTGGTGATTTTTTTGCTAAAATTGGTGAAATATATTTCATTATTATGTTGTAAAGAAGATGCATAATTGCAGCGGGTAATTCCTAAGGAATCAGTCCACGCACCGAAATAGAAAAGTGGATGTAGTCAAATCATAAAAAAGCCAATCGCAAATACAATGAAAATACGTAGAAAACCCGAAAGGGAAAAAGTCACGGAGAGAAGTTTCACTATGTCAATGGCGATTACAATGGGGTTCTCTAGATTCGGGTGAACGTGATTGCTTTCTCGTTGAAAGGGATCTCCTATTTATACAAGTTATGTCCAATAGATAAGGTTAGGGAGTCCTGCTCAGTTTGAATACCTAAATTCCTTGTCTTGATAACGATTGAACCGAACAACCTGGTTTGAATCGATATAGGAGAGAGTTATCTCTATCTTGTATTTCGCGCTCGGTTGTAGATAAGGATGAACTGCTCCCGAGAGGTAACTACATCGTTTGATTTAATATTGGGCTTAGGGATAGAATCTCTCTAATCGGATCTGATTATTCTTTAATCACCCAACCTGTTCGAAATTCGAACTGGGCGCAGATATCAGGTTAAATGTTCTGTAAGTAGTCACACGTCGCACATCCGCTAGAGGCTGGATAGACATGTGTCACGATCTTGGGAGGGTCAGAAAGTGATCATCACAGATGCCTCCTCTATTTCTTTTTCTTTGGAAGAGGTCGGGAACTCTCCTAAGGGGATTTTAGGTTCTCGGAGTCTCTGACGTAGAGAGGGGAGTAGAATGAAATGAGAACTTTCTGACCTGAACTCAAGGTGCTTGTTGTCGCTTCAAGTTTTTGTCCTGTAGTGGCGTGCGTGGCCACACAGTCTGGCAAAGTTTTAAATGTGTGTCACGTCTGTTTCATCGCCGATCATATTACCGCCTCTTGTGTGACGCTGCGCTCGAGGTGGGTACCGCGTATCTGAAGTGTCAGTGTTGATAAAAGTATCCGTCTCTTATGAATGCGGGCGATTTTCGAGGAAGGCATGGCGTATCTGGCGCGACGGTTCAACTCCCTTCTTTTATGGCACGTGTAGGGCCCTAAGTGGAGCAATGCTTCGTCTTCTATTGGGATTAGGAGGAGCCTGGGCGATTAGCTCTTGGGCTTCTTCCTCCTATATATATAGGGTTCCTAAAAGTTCTTTGCTGTTAAAGCCTTGTTCTGTTTTGCAAGCAGTGGTGTCTGTTTCGTTCTTCATTCAGTGGATGTAGGAGATGGAATGGGTGGTGATGCCTACTATACTCTTAATGTTCGTGAGTCTATTTGTCAAGGAGTTTCAATTCTTGCGATGGGCTCCGTCAAGGGGTTTCAGCTATTGCGAGTTGCGATGAGGCCCAACTGTGGGGATGGACAGGGAATGACCTATTTTCTGCTTGGTCTGCCTTTGGTCAGAGCAGATTGGGGAGAAGTTTGGGTTTGACCCTTTCTTTCCTTGCAGCGAGCATGTAGCAGAGAGCTTAAGGGTATTTGACGTCGACTCTGGTATCAGGGCCGATTGCCTATGTTCTTATGGGGTGCCGCCTCCTTGTCCGTCTCTGCTCTGGAGTTACGGTCTTGGCATAGGTATTCTCCTTTGCCTTGCAGGCTTTGATCTGTAATTTGGTCATGGTTCTCCTTACTAGTGTCTTCCTGAGAATTCTCAGTATCGTCACTCGTTTGGTCCTAGAGGATTGTTTGCTTAGGTGTCATCACTAGGACGTAGTTGGGGACGTGACATTACGCGCCTCTGCTTTTTGTCTCAGGAAAAACGCATACATGCAAACCGAAAACTTGTACTAGTATCACACTTGTTAGATGTATTCACATTTGTAAGAGGGATGTAATCCAAAAATTTTGTAATACATAGAAAAGACAATCAATCACAGTTTTATTCAAATCTTGCCTTGTATATGATTGTGATCTCCTTACTCATCGGGAGCTATCTTGCTTTGTAGCACATGAAATGACTCAATGTGTGGCCTCCTCGAGGGGCCTACTAAGGAATTCGCATTTAAGGGAAAACTCACTTGCTAGGGGCGAGCTCCTGTCTGTCAGGGGTTCCCCGAGAGTAGCCGTCAGGGTGTAGAGGGCCCATGTAGGTTGTAGAGTCGTTCGGGGGGCCCTCAGGTGTAACATGACCCATCAGGCTATGCCTCGAGTGGTTTATCGGACAAGACTCCGCCTCTTTTGGAGTTTTCCTGAGGGTAACCGTTAGGGTGTAGAGGACCCATGTAGGTTGTGCTCGGAATGGTTCGTCGGATAAGACTCCGTCTCTCAAGAGTTTCCCAAGCGGTAACCGTCTGGTGTAGATGACCCATGTAGGTTGCGCTCGAAATGATTTGTCGGGCAAGCCTTCGTCTCTCAGGAGTTTCCCGAGCGGTAACCGTTAGGGTGTAAAGGACCTATGTAGGTTGCACTCAGAATGGTTTGTCGGGCAAGACTTCGTCTCTCAGGGTTTCCTGAGCGGTAACCGTCAGGGTGTAGAGGACCAATGTAGGTTGTGGGCAATGTTTAAAATAACGATAACGTAATGATAACGTTTTTCTTCTGTTATGTTAATATAGGTTATAACGTAACACATAACGTAGGTTAGCGATTTAATATTTAATTAATAAAAATAAATATATATACTATATTAAGATTTTTTTATAAATAAGAAAATAATTTTTAAAAAATCTAAAAATAGCAAAATATTAGCAAGTCTCACAACAATTTTTAGCAAGTATCAGAATAATTTTTCACATTCACAAGTTATAATTCATAATTTCATCTACACAAATAACAAGATGATTCACATATTTCATTATATTTCATAATTTTTAACCAGACTATTCAATCTACACAGACTCATAATTCAATATACAACAATTCATGATTCAATCATAATTCATAATTTTTAGTTATGTTATTCATTATAATTCATAATTTAATCTACAATATGCTATTCAATTAAACCCCCCGCGTCCTTCACTCTCTCCGATATTTATCCCTGATCTCTCTGCTCTCTCTCCGATCTCTCTCTGCTCTCTCCCCTCCCGATCTCTCTCTGCTTTCTCTCCCCCTCCCGATCTCTCTGCTCTTTCTCTCTCTCGATCTCAGATAGGGTGATCGGGGCGAGAAAGCAGAGAGAGATCGGGGGGGAGAGATTGAGAGAGAGAGAGAGAGAGCTTACCTGTGCTTGGAGATGGAGAACCACCGCTTGGAGACGACGCCAACGAGAACCACTACGACGGATATCCATCAGAGGTAGGTCTTTTTCTTTTACTGTCGATCGGAGGTATGTCTTCTTCTAGGCGTCGACGAGGACACGACGACAATGTTGCAGAGAAGACGAGCAAGTGAGCGAATTTGTTTTTGCCCTAGACTGAGAGAATATGAGGTTATAAAAAGTTGACTTGCACCGTAACGTAGGTTTCGATGCGTTACATTAATAACGTAACATAACGTAAGTTACGAGCAAAATAACCATAGTTATCAAACATTGCGTTTTTTATACTTGTTACATAGCGATTGGTCAGCGTTATGTTATATAACGAGTTATAACGGGTTTTTTAAAACACTGGGCAGTCATCAGAGTGTTATCTCATCATAAGCTAGACCAGGACAGCTGGTGTAGGCCAGCCTCCATCTTTCAGGTGGCTCACCGAGGAGTGACGTTAGGGTGTAGAGGACCCGTATAGCTTGTGTGGGCCTGTTTAGGCAGTCATCAGGGTATTAACTCATCATAGGTTGGATCAGAACAGCCGGCGTGGGGGAGCCTCCATCTTTCAGGTGGCTCCCTGAGGGCTGCCGTTAGGGTATAGAGAACCTGTATAGGTTACGGGCCTGTTCAGGCAGTCATCAGAGTGTTAGCCCATCATAGGCTGGATCAGAACAGCCGGCGCGGGTGAGCTTCCATCTTTCAGGTGGCTCCTCGGGGGATGCCGTCACGGTGTAGAGGACCCGTATAGGCTGTGGGTCTGCTCAGGTAGTCATCAGGGTGTTAATCCATCATACGCTGGACCAAAACAACCGGCGTGAGCTAACTTCCATCTTTTAGGTGTTTCCCGAGGAGTGCCATCATGGTGTAGAGGACCCGTATAGCTATGGGCCTATTCAAGTAGTCATCAGGATGTTATCCTATCATGAGTTAGACCTGAACAGCCGGCGTGCCATCTTTCAGGTAGCTCCCCTAGGAGCGCCGTTAGGGTATAGAGGACTCATATAGGCCGCGGACCTGCTGAGTTGGACCAGAAAAGCTGGCGTGAGCGAATCTCCATCTTTCAGGTAGCTCCCAGAGGGGCGCCGTCAGGGTGTAGCGGACCCGTATAGGTTGCGAGCCTTCTCAGGTTGTCACCAGGGTGTTAACCCAATGGACCAGAACAACCGGCGTGGGCAAGCCTCCATCTTTCAAGTGGCTCCCAGAGGGGTGCCGTTAGGGTGTAGAGGACCCGTATAGGCTGCGAGCCTTCTCAGGCAGTCATCAGGGTGTTAACCCATCAAAGTCTGGAGCAGAACAGCTGACGTTGGCGAGCTTTTATCTTTCAGGTGGCTTCCCGAGGAGTGTCGTCAGGGTGTAGAGGATCCGTATAGGCTGCGGGCCTACTCAGACAGTCATCAGGGTGTTATCCCTTCATGAGTTGGAACTGAACAGCTGACATGGGCGAGCTTTCATCTTTCAGGTGGCTCCCCGAGGAGTGCCGTTAGGGTGTAGAGGACATAGGTTGCGGGCCTACTCAAGGCGTCATCAGGGTGTTGTCCCATCATGAGTTGGACCTAACAACTGGCGTGGGCGAGCCTCTATCTTTTAGGTGGCTCCCCGAGGAGTGTGGTCAAGGTGTAGAGGACCCATATAGGCTGCGGCCTGCTCAGGCAGTCATCAGGGTGTTATCCCATCATGAGTTGGACCTAAACGGCTGGCATAGGATAGCCTCCATCTTTCAGATGGCTCTTCCAGGAGTGCCGTCAGGGTGTAGAGGACTCGTATAGGCTGTAGATCTGCTCGAGTGGCCATCGGGATATATCCCATTATAGGTTGACTCTAAGTGATTGGCATAGGCAAGCTTCCATCTTTTAGGAGACTTCCCGAGAGATGCTGTCAGGGTGAAGACCTGTGTGAGCCGTGAAGATTGTGCATTATGCTTGGGGCGGACATCAGAGTTGGGAGAAACACAATTAAGATAGCAGAAAATGATTTTTTCATTGAATGTTTACATGACTTTCACATGATATTACTTTAAGCGAAAGGAGTTTCACTGCTTATTAAGTTGGTTCTCGCCCTGATCGGGTGTACGACCTGTTGCCTCCGTGAGCAATAATGATGTCGGGACCCTCCCAGTTGGGTTCCAATTTTTTGTGATCCTTCTGCCGAGTGCTCTAAATCACGTGCTTTAGGACCAGTCTCTGATTTGGAATTCCATGGGCTTCACCTTCTTGTGATGAGCTGCCCTTATTTGCTGTTGATAGGCTGTGACGCGGATTTGGGCCTGTTGATGACTTTCCTCCGAGCGATCTAGCATCAGATGGAGTAGGGTGTTGTTCTGATCGGAAACCACTTCTTCTACCCTGAGTGTCGGCATGCTGATGTCGACCGGGATAATCACCTCTGTCCCATATGCTAACGAGAACGGGGTTTCTCAGGTCGGAACGCGTTTGGTGGTCCTGTAGGCCCAGAGTACTATAGAGAGTTTCTCCCATCGAATCCGTATAGAAGTGACTGGGTTTGGGGGATGATCAATTTTTGGGCTAGCTCGGGAGTATCCTCTATTCAATCTAGGGCGTGGTCGTAGAGGATATTGACGCTACTTTCCTCCATCTACCAGGATCAATGTTTTAAATATCGAATATCGACAATATACCGGTCGGCAAAATTATCGGGTGATATATCGCGATATACCGGTTGATATATCAATAGTAAATACATATAAGACATTATTAAAAGAAATAAGTTATTATCCAAACATCATATAAAAACATCATTGAAATTCCATAATGAACATAGAATAAAATAAAACAATCTCTCAAGTAAAAAATAATAATTATTATCCAAATAAGTAACTATAAGGGTCGATATATCGGATATTTCATCTCGGATATCGGTCGATATATCAGCCACGTGGAGATATATCAGCTAATATCGGTCCAAATGATATCTGATAAATTTTTGCACTTATCGTATCATTTTGGATAAAGTATCGGTATCTCAGCCGATATACCGGTATCTCGGCCGATATACCGGTATATCGGCTGAGATTTAAAACAATGACCAGGATCTCTGACACTTTACAGTGTTCGGTATGTGCTGTCACAACTAAGGCATCGTTGTGCGGGAAGTGCACGACATACGAGTCTTCTGAGAAAAGACTGGCTTACCGGGAGATGTAGGAGGGCGAGTCACCATTGCTTGATGGTTGTCCTTCCGGGCTTTGTTGACGTAGAGGATCCTCTCCTTGGTGGTGGTGTCTTCTATAGGGGAGTTTTCAAAGATGGCTTTCACTTCCCGGTACTGGACGAGGGTATTGCCAGGGTGTTCGGCTGGGACCTCAGGCTACCTCTGCACCCTAACCTCCGAGGGCAATTTGGGGTTGAGAACGAACTCCCAGAGGTATCTCTTATTGACCAAATCCTGAAGGTGCCGTCGTAGGGTTTGGTAGTCCATCGTGAGGTGGCCTCTTCCTTTGTGGAAGGCACAGTAGTCACTAAATTCAGGCTCTCTCGGGTTAGGTGGGAGAGGTCTGGCCGGACGCCTGACTCCAGGCTGGTCATTGATGGCGTTGAAGATCTGATCGATTGGTATCCGAAATGGGATGAGGTCGAGCTTCGCTTTGTTCCCCTTACTGGATTCAGCAGCACACCTTGATGGCCTGCGGATGGCAGTGGAGTTGTGGCTCGGATTCTTCCTCGGGGGAATTGTGGCTTCGACTTCTCGACCTCGGGGCCTCGTCTCGGTAGCCGCCTCTTCTATTTGGATGTATTTCTGAGCTTGAACAAGAATATCCCTTATCTTGGTCACGTCATTCTTCACCAAATATTTGTAGAAGGGGTTGACGACTTGCAGCCCACTGATGAAGGCAGCGACGGCTACATCCTCGTTGCAGTTGTAGATCAGGGCCATCTGACTCTGAAAGTAGTTAATGTAGTTCTTTAGACTCTCTTCAGATTTCATATTGACTGTGAGGTGGTTCTTCTGGAATTGACTGTGAGAAGGTGCCTGTTCCTCTAGAAGCAACCCTTTGTAAAATGCGTCAGTTACTTCATAGAAGTTCCGAAGTGAATTCCTCGGGAGCGAATAAAATCAGTGGTAGGCGACCCCCTTGAGGCTGGACGGGAATGCTCGACAGAGAAGGAGGTCGTCGTGGGCGTACACCGTCATCTTGTCCTGGTACTGACAGAGATGAAGTAGTGGGTCGGAGGTTCCTTAGTAGTGATCAAAGAACGACATCACAAACTTCTTCAGAAAGCAGAGCGTGGTGATTTTTCTCGACAATGGAGAGTCGATGGGTCTCACCCGCTGTACTCCATACCTTTTGGAAGCCGCTTACTCGCTTGATTGAGCCGCTTTTGGACTAGACCCGCGATGTGCTCAATGCGAGGAAACTTTGGGGTTCGGGAACGCCGAGAGTTCTCAGAGTTCTCATCATCGTTGTAGGTCTCCGATCGGATGCGCCTCGAGCTTTCGGTAGAGTGAGTGGATCCCTTTGTACGCGTTGGCGAAGCGGGGCACACACATTTCTTCTCACAGTAGGAGAAGATCGCGACCCCTGCTATGCTTTGATCTGTTTGAGCAGCCGTGTCTGGACATAGGTTGCTGCTTCCTTTTCACGGGTAGCGACTTCGTGGAGCGGGATCATCTCCGTCAGCTAATTTTCCATCTGCTTCCGCATGTAGGAAAGCATCTGGAGGAGTTGATCGCCATTGAGTGGAGGCTCGGGTTCGACAGTCTGCATCCTGAGTGGCGCATCCTGAGTGGAGATGCAGTGTTGGCATGAGAGTACTTAGCGTCGGAGATATGGATATCTGAAAGGGTGGGCCGACAGTCCGTTGGCTCAGCCGCTTCTATGACTTTCCTTTTTCTCTTCGAAGCGGCAGGGTAGACTGTAGTCTGGTTGGCACTCTTCCTTGACGGAACCATGTCGGTCATACTGGATAGTTTAGAGGAAGGGAATGATATTAGGTGGGGAGATCTCGAGTGTGGACTACAAGCTCTTAATGAAAGCACCAAATGCAGTGGGTAATTCTTAAAAATCAGTCCACATACTGAAATAGGGAAGTGGATGTAGCCAAGTCACAGAAAAGTCAACCGCACCAATGAAAATACGTGATAAATCTGAAAGGAAAAAAAACCACGGAGAGTGAAGTTTCACTATGTTAATGGCGATTACATATAGTTCTCTAGATTTGGGTGTATGTGGTCCCTTTCTCGTTGGAAGGGATCTCCTATTTATACAAGTGATGTCCAATAGATAAGGTTAGAGACTCCTGCTCAGTTTGAATACCTTGCTTATCTTGATAACGGTTGAGCCGAACACCCTGGTTTGAATCGATATAGGAGAGAGTCCATTTCTATTTTGTGATTCGCGCTCGGCTGTAGATAAGGATGAACTGCTCCCGAGAGGTAACTACCTCATTTTTTACCTCTCGTTTGATTTAGGATTGGGCTTAGGGATAAAGATTTCTGTAATCAGATCTGATTCTTCTATTAATCACACAACCCGTTCGAAATTCGAACTGGGCGCATATACCGGGTTAAATGTTCTGGAAGTAGCCACGCGTCGCACATCCTTCAGACGCTGGATAGACATGTGTAACGATCTCGGACGGGTCAGAAAGTGACCACTACAATAATGTTAAGTTTAATGTTAGTGTATTGGCAATAAAAATTGACTCATGAGTAATGAATTTGGACAATTTTTTTCAATATACAATTGCTAAAGTTGGTGAAATTAATGACAATGAGGCGGATGGTGTTTGTATATATACACACATATACATATTTTATATACATATATATATATATATATATATTATATATATATATATATATATATGTAAATCAGCTGACACAGGAGGCAACTCCCTCCTATGTCGCACTAAAAAATCAATTTCCCGAGTGAATTTTCAAGATCCGACCGCACATTATCATCTTCATATTCTAAGATATATACATATAAAAATCAAGTGATTTGAAGTTGTTTACTCCATTTTCTTTGGGTTCAAACATTAACGGTTTTTTAACAATAGAATAAAATTGAACGATTAGATCAATAAGTAAACGAACTTCAAATCACTTGATTTTTATATATGTATATCTTAGAATATGAAGATGATAATGTGCGGTCGGATCTTGAAAATTCACTCGGAAAATACGATTTTTTAGTACGACATAGGAGGGAGTTACCTCCTGTGTCAGCTGATTTACATTTCTCTCATATATATATATATATAATATATATATAATATATATATATATATATATGTTTAGGGTTTAGATTCCTTTTTTTATCATGATCTAAAATAGTTTTATTTTATCATTTCATTTTTACGTTCTAAGGAAGATGCATAATATTAAATTTGTTATTAATGTATTATTAAGATGATAGTTGGTAATTCATTCTAAAATGTATTATTTATGTCATTATTATATTTGGTAGTTGTTTTATGTGTAGTTGTTTTTTGTATCAATTTGTTTTGAATGTTAGATAATGAGGATGTAAGGAAAAAAAGAGACTTAATTACCATGTATGGAACGTTAATCAAATAACTTATTTTAGTTACTTTTGAAGAATATGATAATCCCCAACAAGTCCAAATTGTTGGTAAAAGAAACATGAAAAAGGATTACTAATGCATTGAATGCTAATTTGAAAATCAAATAGTAGTAATTAGAAAGGATCAAGTGAAAGAGAGAACATAACATCAAAAGGAAATTCAAACTATTTAAAGAGGTGATAGAAGATATTGGATCTGGATGGAACAATGGAAAACAATGTGTAATGACACCTCTTAACGTATGGAATGAACTAAAGCATGTTAGTTATGTATGCAGTAATTTATCTTTGTTGTTATTGTTTCATTTCAACTTGTTTTATTACCAATTATTTATTTATGTTGTTATTGTTTTCATTTAACAGAAATAACAAAATTAGCATTATCTAAACTCAAGGGGAAGCTATTTCTTGAATATAGTAAATGCTTTGATCTATTTGAAGGCCTCTAATGCCTGAACGATCTTTTCCCTATACATTTATTTACTTCTATTTATGTATGTCGACGATTATTAATATTTTTATGTAGGTATGATAATAGCAATCTTTCGTGGTCCTGGAAAATCACACAACTACCGATGACGATGGAGAAAAACATGCACCTTTCACACTAAATGCATCTATACATCCTCATGGAGATGCTTCTCATGGCATTGAAGATCACCCCAATGATGACCATTGGACCTCATATTACTACACTATAGATGTTTCATCTAGTCAAGAGCGTGTTGTGCCACCTAATGAGGTGGTGCCACCTTCTCAAACTGTGTCATCTTGTGTTATGTTGTCTGAATGAACCATTCCCAACCACTAAGATAGTCAACAAGAGAGATCTTCAAAGTTGGTGCTAGTCGTGGGATTTCAAGAAAGAAGTAATTGAAGAAGATTGAAGAGGAGTGGAGGGCTCAAGGAAAGAGAGAATGATTGCATAATCAATGCTATTATGTTCTCTTTCATTGAGACATCCATACTCCTTTGTCAAGGCTGACTTCCACCAACTTCAGGGATCTCTTTTGTTGACCACCTTGATGGTTGATGATGGTTCATTTAGGACGACATGACATGAGATTACATAGTCTGAGGAGGTGACTATCTCTTACTAGTGGGTGCAACATGCTCTTGAGTGGAGGGAACATTTGTACCGTGCTGGTACGAGGTCCAATAGTCATCATTGAGGCGATCTTAATTGCCACGAGAGACATATGCCGGAGTGTACAGATGGAGTTGATGTGAAAGGTGTATGTTCTCCTTTCATGTGAAAGTGCATGTTCTCTATCATCGCCATCATTATCATTAGGCCCACGAAAACGCTAGCCATGGGTATATCGACCCATAAACTTTAATAACCATTGCAATTACATAAATAAAACAAATAAAGTTGAAGGAGAAATTTATTCAAGCATTAAATACTGTCATATAGGTCAAAGAACTCATTGTTTTCAGGAAATTGCTAACCCTTGAGCTTGAATAATAATGATTTTATTTTTCTATTTAAATAAGAAATAACTCCATGAACTAATAATTAGCAAGAAAATAAATAACAACGAAACAATAACATAAATGAATAAATCATTGCATATATAACTAGTTTTAGTTCATTCCACACATTAAGAGGTGCCATTACATATTTTTGTCCATTGTCTCATCCAAATGCACTCTGTTCTACCAACTCCATAAATAGTTTGAATTTCTTTTTCGTATTATGTTCTTTCTCTTTCACTTGATCATTTGTAATTTTACTTTTTGAGTTTCAACTTTAGCATTCAATTCACGAGTGATTTTTGTCCATGCTTCTCTTTACCAACAATTTTGGACTCTCCATTGTGGGTTATCATGTTTTTTTTTTCTTCAAAAGTTGAATTACAAAGTTATTTGATAATTGGTCCATACATGTCAATTAAGCTTGCTTTTCTTTTCCACATCCTCGTCTTCTAACATTCAAAACAAAATTGACATTACAAAAAAATACTAGACACAAAACAATACCAAAGGGTTCAAGATAAATTTAGAATGGATTAGCAAACACCAATCATTTTACTTGCACCATGAGTTTCAACAATTTTAGCAATTTTGTATACAAAAAAGAACTTGTTATAGTTCATTATTCTGGGTTTATCTTCTTAATAATATATTAAGATTAAATTTAACATTATGCATCTTTCTTAGAATATAACAATAATTACAAAAAAATATATTTTAGATCATGATAAAATTTCTCTAAATCCTAAAACATATATATTCAAACGTTATCGATCTCACTACTATTAATTTCACCAGTTTTACCAATTGTCCATAAAAAAAACCTTGTTCAAGTTTATTTCCCATGAGTTAATTTCTATTAATGATACACTAACATCAAACTTAGCACTATGCATCCTTCTTAGAACATAAGAATTAAATAGATTTCACCAATTTTAGCAAAAAAAACATATTTAACCATTATAAATGATTTAAAGTTATATAATCAATCCCCTCACAATCCAACTCCATTGATTATTATCAAATTGTTGTAGAATGCAAGAAATTGGAAAAATTGTTTTCATTTCACGAGCATCCAAAAGAATTTTTTATTCAAATAACTTTTATGTAACAAATACTTATGAATCTTATAGTTAACAAAATAAGCTTCTATATAAAAACCCTAGTCCTAATTTTTATGAGAAAAATCACGAAAAACGTTGAAATCTTATTTTTTTCCCTTCATCTTAATCAACTTGATGCATTGATGTGCCGGTGGAGGACTACATGCATACATCATGTTTTGGTTCAAGATGGAATTTTCGGGTTGGAATGATGAAGCCATGAAAAACTATAAAACTGAAATTTTGGGAGAAAAGCGAAAGGGATCTGGAAGAGAGAGAGAGAGACTCAACTATTGGAGAACCAAGTGCGATAGAAGAAAAGAAGGGGGGGGAGATTGATTGTGCTTAGCAAATCTAAGCTCAGACTTCTTGAGTTTTAAAACCAGGTTTCAGTGAAATTGGGGGCTCCCAAGCAATGGTTTGGGAAACTTTATTTTGGTTTCTAAAGAGACATTGGTCAGTAGTGTTAGAGGTGATCGAGACGATGCGCCTCAGGCGCGAGGCGAAGCGAGGCGCAACAATGCACCCCGCATCGCAGGCGAGGTGCGCAGGCAGCGGGAGGCGCGCGCCCGAATGCGCCTCGCGCGAAGCGCGAGGCGATCGCCTCTATGTGCTTATTGTTTATGGGGCGGGTCAGATTACAACCTGCCAATTTAGCGAGTGAATTCAGCCCGCTTAAGTTAGATAAAAAGTAAAAGTGAAAAAAATCAACCTTTTACTGCAGGCGAACCCGATCTAGGACAGAGGGCCCCCCGCATTCGTCGTCGTCGCCTTTATCACTATCGCCTTTGTCGTCATCGCCAGGTAAGTACTTTCTCTCCACTCCAGCTCTCTCCCCTCTTTCAAACCTCTCTTGATCTCTCTGTCTCTCTTCTCTCTCAGAGACAGAGATCTCTCATCTCTGAGAGAGAAGAGAGAGAGGGAGGAGAATAAGGGGAGAGAGTTGAAGAGGAGAAAGAGATCAGGCGAGAGAGAAACAAGAGAGATAGGTCTGTCCCTGATGCATTTTTAGTGTAAATTTTAGTGTAAATTTTTTAATGCATTTTTAGTGTGCATTTTTCATTATCTTAGGATACAAAAAAAGAATACATCCATAATCATGCGCCTCACTGAAGTATGTGCCTCACTGAATACATCCATAATACATCAATACAAAGAAAAGAATTACATTATACAAAGAAGAAATTCATAATACACCATACATAAAAAGAATACATTCATAATACATCCATACAAAAAGAAAAAAATATACGCCTCATTGAAGCGAGGCGTTCGCCTCGCCTTGCGCTTTGTGTGCGCCGGATCCTTTGCGCCTCGCAGTGCGCCTCGCGCCTCGATAACACTGACATTGGTTTGAATGTTTGTGATTTGGCTGCTAAACCTTGTGAATTATGGTTTCATAGTTGAAGCCAGGTTGCCAAACTAGGCCTTACCGACTTTGATGGATCATCAGGAACAAATGAGTATTCTGCTGTTATGCTGTAACTTCTATCAATGGGTTCGGTTTTTTGAGGGTTAGGTTTTTTGTGTGGTCTGTTTTCTCATTTATTTGGTAGTTAGTTGGTCAACTTACTTGGAATTTCATGATGTATTTCTGCCATCGTCTGTTTCGATGCCTTGGAATATTTTGGTTTTTGATAGATTGTTCAACAGTTGGGTGAATGTTATCACTCTGGACATGATCATTTAGTGTTGTTATTATCATTTGCTTGTTACTATGATCAGTGAACATGGATGCATGTGCTGGTGTACTCTGACAGATGAACTGTAGTGCCCACCCTGTATATGCATCATAGTTTTCAGTATTTACTATATCTGCATATCCATGTTATGCTGAATACTGATAGGTGCTGCCCAGAACTAAGATCATACTAAGATTCAATTTGGCTTTGATCTAACTGAGTACTAGTGAATTAGGCTATAAATTTAATTAGCTCAAATTGTGATAAGCCATAAATTCACACCCAACTTGAGCCCAAGTAGAAAGGAGCCGAATCCAGTCCTAGCACTTGGTGTAGAAGTTTGATCAAGATCTAAACCCTGGCCGCAAATGATTCTGCCACTGGTCAGGTAAACTAGGCCTGTGCACGACCCAACTCACATGCTCGCCTGCTTGTACATTCGTTCACGTGTCATTAGTTTATTATGTTAATTATTTATGTCTATCTCCAGAGAAGCACCTTATATGTATTAGCTAAATTGTTTTCTGTTGCAACAGGCAAATCTTGAATCCTTGCCTCCACATGTTCCTACTTATTTGCGTGCTGCAGTGGGCCCACCAAGCGCTTACTCCCGTCGCCATTTCTGCTCTGTGTGTGGTTTTACTGCTAACTATACGTGTGTAAAGTGTGGAATGCGTTTCTGTTCATGTCGTTGTCAGGTGATACATGATGATACACGGTGTCTGAAGTTTGTAGCCTGACTCGCCATCAAACATTCCTCTATCTGATTGCTACTACTCCCGGATATGGTTCGTAGAATTGAGTGCAGGTTTGGATTCCTAATCATTGTCCTAATTAACTGTTGGTATCCTGCTATGCCTTGTGCAAAGTGATCAAATATATGTAGTGAAAGCTTGGCGTCCTTTTCTTCCTGCAATTGGAGATTTGTATGCAGAAAATTATATTTAGAAAATATAGATTTTGTCTTTTCCTAAGTGAGCATGTTTATGTTTAAACCAAAAAAAAAAAAAATTAAAAATCTCTATTATAAGGCACAAGAAAAAATGTGTAATGGAGGCTTAAGTTTACAAAATCCTGTTAGACAATTTGTATATAATATACTAGCATCAGCAAAGATATGCTGGATGAAATTCACATAAGCTTTCCATGAACTTGAACAAACAAAATCCATAATGATGATCACAATGATCTGAGGGCAACAATATTAACTACTCTCTTTCCATCATTGAAAGTTACTTAAGCCTTAATGCAAAATTTTGAAATCGAAATCATAGGAATTGAAAGCAGTTGTTAGGTGAATAGTGGCAATGTAGCATTACTGGGCGGTCTCTCTCTCTATTAGCATACACTACCCTTTAATATATTCTTTGCTGAGGACTCTTGTTCGAGACTTGTATCCTTTCAAAAGGATTTGATCCCGGATCCTTCCCACTCAAATTCAACCCTCCAACATTCGAATACAAGATCCACTCCGTTGAAGTTGATCTATACTATTTCAAGTATTTATAAACCAAAAATCAAGTGTTTTAAATATTTTTGCCCATCCATCAAGCGACGCAAAATGGACGGCCGAAAGTAGTGAGTTGGTTAGATCTATGTCTTTAGACATACAAATTCTCGATCCGGCCATTTCATTATGATCTAAACATTTAAAAAACCCCTATAAACTAATTTTTGTTAGATTTCAAATGTTCTACACCGTTAAACTAACCAACTCACTATTTAGGCCGTCCGTTTTTCCCTACTGATGGATGGGCAAAAAGTATTTAAAACACTGATTTTTGGTTTATAGATACTTGAAATAGTATAGATCAACTTCAACGGAGTGGATCTTGTATTCGAATGTTGGAGGGTTGAATTTGAGTGGGAAGGATCCGGGATCAAATCCTTTTGAAAGGATACAAGTCTATCTCTCTCTCTCTCTCTCTCTCTCTCTCTCTCTTCTCTCTCCTCTCTCTCTCTCTCTCCTCTCTCTCTCTCTCTATATATATATATATATATATATATATATATATATATATATATATATATATATAGACATACATAGATATATATATATTAATACTTGAACTTCTTTGCTAGTAATTGTTTGTTTTCTATTTAAAATCCATCCCCCCCCACCCCACAAAAAAAAAAAAAAAAAAAAAAAAAAAAAAAAAAAAAAACCACACCCAAACGAGAAAAAAAAAAAACCAAACGAAAAAAAAAAAAGCCAATTTATCCTCCGTTACTGGCACCTTGGTAGCGACACCTAAGTGTTGCCCTTGTGTATTCAAGTCTGTCTTCTCTCTTGCCTGCTTAATCTTCTCCTATCAGCTTGACCCATTATGTTCAAATAATTTTCTAGTTTCCTGCAGTTTGGAGAGCAGGTCTCCTAACCTTGTCCTCCTTTGCAAGAGATTGCCGAGTAAAACAAGGGAATTGAATTGAGAAGTTGCTTCTACTTGGTAGGTTACTGACTTGAGAGAGAAACGAGAGATCGTTTGCGCTCTCTTATTGAAAGAACCAGGGAGGTGACATTAGTGAAACAAAACAAAGCAATTGCTTATACACTCAAGTATAGATCATCTGGCAAATTTAAAATGCTTAACAAAATAAATATTTCATTGCTAAATCAAATGTAGAGTAAATAACCAATCTCGAGGTCCGAAACCTCCAAAATCCTCTCATATAACTTTGAAAACAATGATTGGAACCAATAGTAAAGAATAGGAAGAACAAACTAATGCAGAAAAAACTATTGTTACTCCATTTGGAGATTCCTTCTTTTAGCATAGAGGGAGATCATCTGGAGGTACCTCCAATGACTCTAGTTCCCCGACTCCATCCTCTACCAGGAATGCCATGGCCAATCCCAAGTGATGTGAACATCCAAATGGCAATGCATCAACCATACTCCGGGATTGTCTGCAACAAACCGGATCACTGCCCATCCATTTACTGGCACCCCTACGGTGTTCCTCATTGGGGGGTCCACCAAATTGAACTTAGCTGTGTCCTTTGCCGCATTAAAGTTCCCAAAACCCTCAGCAAGTATGTAGAAGTCGTAACCATGTATATGGATTGGATGGTTCTCGGCTGTGAAGATACTAGTTCCCTGCAACACCATTTGGACAACGGACCCATACTTCAACTTATACAATTTTGTTGCCTGAACTGGCTGCCAGAGGCCGCGGCTGACATTACCAGTGTAGTCAAATTGGACTGGTGGGTTTGCTGGGAAGTCTGTTGTGAACACACCCGGGACACTTGGTGATGTGCCTGGAGAATGGAGAATGTAGACGGGAGGACAAATGATATATTGTTCATGCTAGCGCCAAACGGGTGTTAATTAGGTCCGCCGCATGTTTGCCCCTTTGAGCAGTTGAAGAGGCCGAGGCCAACCGTGAAGAAGAGGTTCTCATCCACAGGAGATGGGACATTGACTCTTTTCCGGCTCCTGAAGCTAGTGGTAAACGTGGTGGCAGTGTTGGTATCATTGAAGGCTGGTAGCGAGGGCAGCGAAGGCGGGATGTTGGTCCTGGTTTGTTAGAGCAGCTACAGGTGTAGTCAAGGATGGCAGTGGTGGTGGTATTGTCGAAGGGGGCGCCCTGTGCACTAGCATAGGCTCGAGCTGCAATGTAGTACCGGGCAGGGGTTGGTTGGCGCTGATGAGGACATCAGTTGTCTGACCAGGGCCAAGCATGAGGACCGAGGTCGTGAAGGGCTTGGTGTAGGAGGCATCTGCTCCAACGACTGTCATGCTGTGGCCTGCGATGGAGACGAAGAGCTCATTGTTGAGGGCAGCGTTGATGAACCGAAGGAGGTTGGTCTCCCTGGGGCTACCGGAATTACTGTTGTATCTGTTTGCAATGTCAGAGAAAATATATCAATAATTCAGTCAAGTTAGTCGAATTAGCAGACAGAATACTTGAGCAGAGCTTAGTCTGTTTTAGTTTCTGTCCTTCCCTGTCTATACAATTGAATTGTAGTGTTCTTTTGTGAAGTGTTTGTTCATCAATCAAATAATTTTCAGTGGATGTCTCACCTTGACTGGAGCAATTGTACAGGTCGCCAGGCTGGCCATTGATGGTGAAGGCGTCGGAGGTGTTCGGAGATGCACCAGTCTTTTTGTGCCTGCCTGATGACGTCAATCGGATTCGCGTTCCCCATTCCCCTGTTCATCATCAATCCTCATCAGTACTGTTGCAATTGTAATCTTTGATTTGGGTTCATCAACTAAATTTCCTTTTCAATATGCATGTAATAGTTGCAGTCAACTTTGAAAGACATTTGGACTAGGTCTAATCAAATGATACAAGTTTCAAATTCTGATTTTTCAAGTAGTCAATGCAGGAAAATTTTCTTTGTTGGGACAATATGAGCTGCATGCAGTTGGTTGCCATTGGTGAGACCAGTGATAAGTTGAAACCAAAGTTGAGAGCATGGCCAAAGACTAGTTGATAATTTAGATGATGAACCCTACAAAGATCATTACATTTCTTGTCAGCATAATTTCAACCAGGTCAATGGGCACATGTTGTGGAAACTTGATGGCAATGATTGCATCCATAGGGCTTGGGCTGCTGGGGTAGCTGACATGTGGGTCCTTTTCAATGAAATTGTCTGAAGTGTGGTATTGTTTATTTTCTCAGGGGCTTGTATGCTATATACGTTTTCACAAGATTATAGAAAACTATTCTAGTGTGAAAGAGCAAAGCAGAAACTATCAGTATCGGCAATATCGGTATGGTCTTGATTATATCTTATCGTATCAATAATAAAATAATATGACCTTGCAAACTACTTGGCTTAATAACAACTGAAGCAGTGTGCCCGTAGGTTAGAACTTGGGTTTGCTCTCCTGAGGTCACCCGTTCGAACACCCGAGAGGATATGTTGATTAAAAAAAAAGAAAAAAAAGGCTCATGCTTGGGCCCACCTTTGCCCCTAGAATAGAAGACACCTTATATTGTCCTCTTCAAAAAATTAGCTTATAATGAATTGAGATTAAAGAGAGTTTTTAAGAAAATTAGTACCAAGAAGGATGGGGCCTCTCTTTTGGGCTTTGTGAAGGGATATGAAGAGTTCTCTCTTGGGTGGATGATGAGGGCTCCGTACACTGTGGCCCTGAGCCAGGAGCTGTGCGCATGCCACCACAGTGTCCCTTCCTGCCCTTCGATCGTAAAACCGGTACGTGTAGCTCGAGCCGGGCCTGATCGGGCACTGGGTCACGAACTCAGGCCCATCAGCCCAGCCCGTCCTCATCTGACGAATCCCGTGCCTAAAAACAAAAAATTAAGTATTATAATGAGATATTCTCGTACAAGAGCTATTAAAATGGTGGAGAGAGGATTAGACAAACCTAGGATTGTTTATATGTTATGTTGGCAATGTGAACAAGGTAATGCTATGCAGTGGCAAAAGTCATTTTTGTTGTCATGCATATGACCTTGTTCAATCTATGTATGTTTGTGAAGATCTATTAGCTAGAATCTACAATGATAACACAATGCGCACATTTAATTGTTGTCATCCTTCAACATTCATCAATTTGCTTCTATTTCAGTAAATCCCTAGTAAATGCCAACATGTGATGATCCGCGAGAAGTATTGTTGCACATATTTGTGTATCTGTTCGTATACATATGTATATGTATGTGTGTGCGCGTGTGCTTGTGTAATGTGCGTACCAGTGGATCGTGACATTGTATTTTGCTTGGTTCTTGACGTTGACGACGAGGTGTCGCCGTTCTTGACCTTGATGGTCGGCCCCGGGAACATTCCGTTCACGGTGATGACATTGTGGGTCTTGCACAGCCTCTTCACTGGTGTTTTTTTGGACCTGGTAGTTTGTTTCAATCCATATCACAATGAATGAGCCACAACAAACAATTACAAACAGAGGGGGAAAAAAGACATAATGAAACAAAGAGTTAGATGAAAACATACAACAAAGTTATGATGGTGGGTTTCAGCACTGGATTGAGAGAAGAGAAGGGAAAGCACTAAAATGAAGCTAGAGAGCCAGCATTGCATGGCATTGGCCATGCTGATCTTGACACTTGATCTCTTGTTCTTTGTGTGACTAAAAAGCTATATTTGAGTGGTGGTGCAATTGAGAGAGAGGTAAAGGGGAGCCATATATAGAGGTAAAGAGAGTGTCACTAGAGATGAGTTGTTTTGAGGTTGGCAGATTGGGTTTTGATTTGTTTGGTGTAAAATAAAAATTTTGGGTTGGTCAAGCTTAATTTCTAGGGTTTCTTTGGTTCAAAGCCCTTTGTAGGAGTTGTTGCACCCACTATAGCTCTCTCTTTTGTTAGCACAAGACATAGTAATTTCAACAATGCTTGATCCTCACGTCTCCTAAATTTGCAGAGGACAACACATCATATCATATGGCCTCTTGCCACTTCTCTAAAATTATTCCATACAAGCTTTGTTGTCTCTAAAGGAGTATGTATAGAATCAAATCTATGGACACAAGTATACATATTTTTCTCCTCCTCTTTTTATTTTGTTTATCTGTGCATGAAACATTCAATGTGGAAAGAGATGATCATTCTCTTTGCCCTTTTGACAATGTCATGCCTCTCTCTAGTCAAAATGCTTAAACAAATCACATACCCTAGTTTTTTTCTACACTTAGGTTTCATTGAAAGGCATTCTTTAAGGTGAGGTTTGGGTCAGAGTTGCTAGAAGAGGCCTGTAACATTTTCCAAACAGTAGATAATACCCTGACCAGTTCATTGACATGTAGATAGCTAGAAGCCCAAAATTTCTTCAATATCCTTTCACAAAATAATAATGCACATATAATTTTTTATTCAAATAACAGTACCATGGAATGCATTGAAGTTGAAGTCATATGGAATCTTGACAATTACTTCTTTAATCTACAAATAATGTGATCAACATGCAACAAATTATTATAACTTCAGAAGGATATATGAAGAAATAATCTTTGAGTGGCATAGGTTGGCAAAAAGTCACCTCCATGTCATGTTCTCACTGGCCTTGTCTGTTATGAAAAGAAACCTAGATGTGGACCATCACCAACACAAAACTCTCATTAGAGCTTAATTAGTTCATAGACTTGACATTATGTTATGAGTTGAAGTAGGTTGCCCATCTAACTAAATTCAGAAAATTGTCACCTTCCATGTTTGATTTTTCACTAATTACTCTCTGTAATTTGTTCATGACTGTGGTACGTACGCGGTGACCTAACGGAATTACTCTGCGTTACCGTTACGCCACAATATGCAGAAAGATAGAGCTTTGAAGAATTTAATCTTAGGTACATGTAATGATCAAACATTAGAAAATGTGATCACCCTAGCAATTTGACCAGCCTAAGTAACAACTTGCTCCTCAACATGCCTCTGATCACAATCCAACGGCCTTCATAGCAGTGAGTTAACGTAAAACATTGATAAATGGGAAGCCAATTTCCTCAATCATTTTACTTGGCAGAACCCTCGCACCCTTGTGATTGAAGGAATAAATCCAAATCTTGAGCTTGAAGATATAACTTGCTGATGAGCCAAAAGGGAAGGGATGCTTGGTGTGGACATATTAGGTGTCAGACTAAAGATTCTCTTGCTGTTGGGCTGGAGAGATTTGGGACTTTTATGTTAGCAATTTTCAAAAATATAAAAACTTAAGAGCGGATGGAATAGATCGTACCTCCAGCCTCAACAAATCAAAAACAAATTCTTATTGTAATAAGATAAAGAACACCAGAAATTTAGGATTTGTTGGCTATTCTATCCAAAATATTACATCCATGAAAGTGATGGAATCTCGCAGACTTTCTTGTAGACTAGGGACCCTTATCCCTTAAATAATATTTTTTCTTGATTCCTCTTTCTATCAAAAAGAACATATAAATAGGAGTAAGATGTGTAGTTGTAAATACACTCAATGTGTTCCCACATTTTAGGAAAAATTAACGGTTAGTGGATTTTCTTTTAAATTTCTAATGAGCCACAAAATAATGAAAAATAATTATTTTATTTTCAAATAAAATAAGACCCAACATTCTCCTACTTGTCCCCATAGAATACTTAATATTTATTAATTTAAAAATTAATACATGAACAAAATTTTTCCCTATATCCTTATACTCAAGCAAAAGAGTTTAAATCGTATGAATCATGGCGGCAAGTTCTCTAAGATTAAGTATTACCTTTCATATATTATAATCAGAATATCCACCACTTTCAAATAATCTGACTGCCTGTATGTAATCTTGTAGTTCTTAGTCTCTTGAAGGTATCACATAATTCTTTGCAACTCTCCAGTGTTTCAAACCTGTTTTACTTTGATATCTGCTCAACATTCTGAAGGACTCGGGGCTCCATCTCAAAAGACTAGCCTGTTAGGTGGAGTTGCCCAAATCCTTATAAATCCAAGACCATCCCCACGTCTAGCCGATGTGGGACTATTTGTTCGACCCAAAATCCCAACAATCCCCCCTCGAACAAAGAGTCTCCCTGCAAGCTCAACTATCTTCACACCGAAGATCAAATGCCCATCGAGATCCAACTCTTCAATGCATGGGAAGACGGCACGCCTTATGTGAAGTACCAACTGCAGTCGGTCACTCCTCTACACCGCGTGGCAGCAGCTGGGCATGCCCATTGCAAAGTAGCACCACTGTCAAATTCTCGAGAGCCAAACATTAGCTTCACAGGGGCCTATGCGCCTTTTTGCGCCAGTGGTGGTGGGCAGGCCCATTGCGCCTTTATGCCATTGGGGGGATCTACATCGTCGAACATCACCCACACATGAGACTAAGTTCGGGGCATGGCTCTGATACTACTTGTTGTGCACCAACAACAACCACAAAGAGGAAAACCTAGTTTCCAGATGCAAAAGAACAATACTACTAACAGCAATAACACAAGATCTCAGAGAAAGAGCACAAATCAGATTTAACGAGGTTCGACCTTATTGCCTACGTCCTCGGGGTAAGAAAGAGAGAGTTTCTATTGATTTTTTGTGAATAAATACAATTTCTACAGCTCTCCTGATGATTAGATAGCTGCCTTTTTTTCACACACACATAAAACCCTAGAAATCCGCCCTTAAATATAAACAGATTTCTAATTCAGCAAAACAGCCCGACCCGACAGTCGGTCGACCGGTCAGTCGACCGACCATATGCACCGGTCGACCGTGCCGGTCGACCGTACGGTCGACCGTGCCTAACAGAGAGTTAGGAACTTTCAGTCGGTCGACCGGGCGGTCGACCCCCTCTCCTTCTGCGATCGACGGACTGGTCGACCGCTACTTTTCTGTGCATGTTGTGCACGTCGGTCGAACGGTCCGGTTCGACCGATCTGCTGCTGCTGCGGACGGTCGACCGGACCGGTCGACCGCTCTCCTGCTGCTGCTGTTGCTGACCTGCTGCTACTGATTTCTTGGCGAAGACCTCATCGACGCGAAGACCTCGTCGACTTCCTCGACGAACCTCGTCGACTTCCTCGACGACTTCCTCTCTCTTCCTACAATTTTCTTTCAAGGATCTCCCACAACTGCTTCGCAGATGTCTCGTGTAACACAAGATATTTTTGATGTTTGTGTTAGACACGATCTAATCAAGCCACATGCAGATCGGTTCATCTTCTCCCACTCTTCTTCAGTGGTTGTACTTCGCTTCTTCTCCAGAAGTAGAATATCCTCGAGGTTCGATGCATTTAGGGTATCCATCACCTCGCACCTCCACATCGCTAGAAAATCCCACGAAGAACCTGGGATGCTCCGTGAATGAACATCTAAATCGCTACACGAAGCTTCTTACGGATTTGGTCAATATGGATGTCAAGATAGATGAAGAAGACAAGGCGGTAATCCTCTTGAACTCTCTCCCTGCGGGAAGAGTATGAGACATTCACCTTAACCTTCATTATGGAAGACAGACTCTTGACTATCATGAAGTGTCGTCTGCTTTGGCAAATTATGAGACGAGGAGAAAGGAGAGACAGCCTTCTCAGTCAAGCTCATCAGCAGAGGCGCTAGCAGTAAGAGGCAGGGGTTCATATAGGAAGGGCAAAGATGATAGAGGGAGATTGAAGTCCAGGCCGGGGTTTCAAGATCTGAAGAAGAACCAGTGTGCCTTTTGTAGAGAATTAGGGCACTGGAAGGTTGACTGTCCAAAGTTCAAAGTGAAAAACACTAGAGGGGGGGGTGAATAGGTGTGATTGCTAATCTTAAAATTTTAACTCTCTAAATGCGAAACTTAAAATAAGTGAGGCTCAACTTAGTACAATTCAACAAGTGTAGCCGAATTCCTCTTGCGAGGCTCTGGACTAAACTCCTCTTGATTCCCCTTGATATGGGTTGAGGCGCTATGTGAAGCTCTTGTTGGATGAGTACGGGATTGGCACACACAAGTATGAAATGGATGATATGAAGAATGATGCAAACACAATGATATATGGCAAGAATTACAAGCAAGCAAATAGTAGCACAAGAAAATTAAACAATATCACAAGTATGCAATAGAAAGTAATAAGGAGCAATTGAAAAGTAAAGTAAGAATTAGACGCAAAGGCAATCGCAAACAAAGTGATTTGTTTCGAGGTTCGAGCCACCGCTCTACTCCCCGCCTTCACCTCCGTGAAGGGTTTCCACTATCCACCGAGGACGCCTTTACAATTTGGTCTACCGAAGACCGAGCACCGAGCTCCACCGAGTACAAAGGACCTCTACCGAAGAGGTTGCTCCACAAAGAAAGGATTACAAGAACAAAGTGATCACAACAAGATCACTACACTATTTCTTAAACTCTTTTACAAACGCTCTCACTTCAATTACAACTTCACTATAGAATGAGTATAGGATTTTTGGCTCTATGAAGTGTGGTGAGAAAAACTTCATTTGTAGAGTGATATTAGTAATCAAACACAACTGAAAACAAGCTCAAAAAGAAATGGAATGAAAGCTTTAAACTCTTTTCTTTTCTCTTTGAAAACAATACAAACTTGAGGATTTTTCTTAGTTGTATGAAAGAGAGACTTCTCCTCTATTTATAGGGTTAAAAATAGGTTAAAAACAATTTCTTTTGGTCTTATTTTCTCTGAAAAAGCTCCCCAACAACTCTCCAAAAATCTGTTAAAGCTGAAAACAAAAACAGTTTTTCAGAATAGCCCAAAGAGGAAAGAGCCGTTAGGCTATAGCAGGCTTGGCGGTCGACCGGTCCGGTCGACTGCAAGGCCAGCTTGCAAAGAGCCGTTGGCTCTCGGTCGACCGGTCGGTCGACCGTCCCAAAAGAGGAAACACAGTTTCCTTCTTCCGGTCGACCGGACCGGTCGACCGAAACAAACTGTGAGCAATTTGCTCTCCGTCGGTCGACCGGGCCGGTCGACTGACAGACATGCACAAACAGTGCATGTCCAGACACATCGCCGGTCGACCGGGCCGGTCGGCCGGAGTTGCCTGAAACAGAAAACTGGGCTGTTTTTGAGTTAGAAAAATTTTTGAGAAATATTTAAAAATACATATGGCTAAGTATTATAATAGAAAATTTATACACACATGTTTTATACAAGATTTTCAAGATATAAGCTTTTGGTACATGTATATAAAACTAAGGCATAAAACTTAGAAATGACCATTTTCAAAACATAGGAAATATATGAAACAAGTGTGTGTGCAAATCCTAGAGCCAAATTTCATATACTCAAACTTTAACATCCTATTTCTTACATGTTTTCTAAGGACTTCAAGATCTTCAATAGGCTTCTTCATATAATCTTCAACACTTGTTCCTTGAGCCCAATTGGAGTTGACTTGAGTCCAAATCCTTGTATTTGTGAGAGAAGACTTCTAGAATGAATAGAAATCTGAAACACACTTAAACAACAAATGTTATTAGTACAAATAACTAATATGTTTTGTAATCATCAAAATACACTAATCATGGGTGATTGTAACCTTGGGCCAACAATCTCCCCCTTTTTGATGATGACAAAACATATAGGTTATTTAAATAAACATGGAAGAGGAGTTTGAAAAAAAAAAACTCCCCCTCAAATAATGCTATGTATAAAAAATTGGACTATTGAAAGCACAATACATAAAGCATTCAATGTACAAAAGTTTTGTCAAAAACTTAAATAAACAAACTTTCTTTTCCTTCATAAAAAAAACAAATAAACAAACTTTCTTTTTCTTCATAAAAAAAACTCAAATAATATCAAAACTAAATATCAAACTAAACTAAACTTATTCTCCCCCTTTTGTCATACATCAAAAAGGTTAAAATACCAATTGAAAAAAAAAATTTATTTTTAAGAATCCATAATGCAAACATTCAACTCACCACAAATAAATGAAAATCTAGCATAGTCTAATGGTTTAGTAAAAATATCGGCAAGTTGAAAATCGGTAGAAACATATTCAATAACAATATTACCTTTCTCATAATGATCTCTAAGAAAGTGATACCTAATGTCAATGTGTTTGGTTTTACTATGTTGATTTGCATTCTTTGTCATGTGAATAGTACTAGTATTATCACAAAATATTTTAACATGATCAAAGTGTAAATCATAGTCAAGGAGAGTATGTTTCATCAAAGAACTTGTGCACAACAAGCTCCGGCTGCAACATACTCCGCCTCGGCGGTTGATAGGGCTACCGAATTTTGCTTTTTGGAAGACCAAGATACAAGACAATTACCTAAGAATTGACATGTTCCACTTGTGCTCTTCCTATCTACCCTACAACCCGCATAGTCGGCATCCGAAAACTCTTCATTTCAAATAATCCGGTTTTAGGATACCACAAACCCATTTCAATAGTGCCCTTAAGGTATCTAATTATGCGTTTAACCGCAATTATGTGAGATTCTTTAGGACAAGATTGAAAACGTGCACAAAGACAAACGGAAAACATAATATCCGGCCTACTAGCCGTCAAATAAAGCAAACTACCAATCATGCTACGATATAATTTAATGTCTACACTTTTACCTTGTTCATCCTTGTCAAGCTTTGTAGTTGTTGCCATGGGAGTTTTGCTTACTTTCGATCCTTCAAGCCTAAACCTTTTGATTAGTTCCTTTGTGTACTTGGTTTGATTGATGAAGATCCCATCCTTCTTTTGCTTGATTTGGAGTCCAAGGAAATAGTTGAGTTCCCCATCATAGACATTTTAAATTCATCCTTCATGCATGACTCAAAAGCTTTGCAAAGAGATTCATTAGTAGAACAAAAATAATATCATCCACATAAATTTGCACAATAAGAATATCCTTTTCTACATGTTTTGTAAACAAAGTTGTGTCAATTTTACCTTTCTTAAAACTATTTGAAATCAAAAATGAAGAAAGTCTTTCATTCCAAGCCCTAGGGGCTTGTTTTAAAACCATAAAGAGCTTTATCTAATTTAAAAACAAAATCGGATGTGTAGGATCAACAAACCGGGGGGTTGTTCAACATACACCTCCTCTTCAATAAAACCGTTTAGAAAAGCACTTTTAACATCCATTTGAAATAATTTGAAATCTTTATATGAGGCAAATGCTAGTGTCATCCGTATGGCTTCAAGCCGTGCTACGGGTGCAAAGGTTTCTTCAAAATCGATCCCTTCGATTTGAGTGTAACCTTGGGCAACTAACCTAGCTTGTTTCTAACTACATTACCCGATTCATCCAACTTGTTCTTAAAGATCCACTTAGTACCAATTGTTTGTCTATCGTGGGGCCTAGGAACAAGGTGCCAAACTTGGTTGCGCTCAAATTGATTGAGCTCCTCTTGCATGGCTAGCAACCAATATGAATCGGCCTCGGCTTCGAGGACATTTTTGGTTCAATATGAGAAATGAATGCATAGTTACCACAATAGTCATGAAGTCTAGAGCGAGTAGTTACCCCTTTTGATACTTCACCTATGACGAGGTCCTTGGGATGATGTGGATTGTATCTCCAATCCTTTGGTAGTGGTTGAGTAGGCTCCACCTCATGTGTTTGATTTTCATTTCCTTGTGCCTCTTCCACCTTAGCTTCGCTTCCTTCATCATCCTTTGGTTTGTCTCCCATAGTAGAAGCATCCTCCAAGGTCACTTTCTCCAAACCTTCATCCAATGCATCTATTTCTACAACATTCTTAACAAACTTGTTAGATTCCTCAAACTTAACATGAATAGACTCTTCAATAGTCAATGATGATCTAATGAAAACTCTATAAGCTTACTAGTGTTTGAGTAACCTACAAAAATAGCCTCATAAGATCTAGCATCAAACTTTCCTAAATTATCTTTTGTATTTAAAACAAAGCATTTGCAACCAAAAACTTTAAAATAGGAAACATTGGTTTTCTAGAAAAGTACATTTCAAAAGAAGTTTTAGTAGTATTTTTACACAAGAAAACACGATTTGATATATAGCATGATGTATTAACGGTCTCGGCCCACAAATAATGTGGTAGACCATATTCACTTAGCATTGTCCTAGCCATCTCTTGTAATGTTCTATTTTTCTGTTCAACTACTCCATTTTGTTGTGGAGTTCTAGGACAAGAAAGTTCATGCTTTATTCCATGTTCATCACAAAAAGTGGTAAAGGGTTGGTTAATGAATCACCTCCTCTATCACTTCTTATTCTCAAAATCGAAACATCTTTTTCTTTTTCAACTCTTTTCTTAAAAGTTTGAAAATAAGAGAATGCTTGGCTTTTATGTTCAAGAAAGAAAACCCAAGTAAACCTTGAAAAATCATCAACCAAAACATAAGCAAATCTATTCCCACTTAGACTTTTGGTTTGTGTAGGGCCAAAAAGATCCATATGGATTAACTCCAAAGGACGTGATGTCATGATATCCTTAATTGACTTGAAAGAAGACTTAGTTTGTTTCCCAAATTGACATGCGTCACAAACTCGGTCCTTTTCAAAATTCAAGGAAGGAATACCTTTCACCATTTCCTTTGTGTTTAACCTAGAAATGTGATCAAAAGAAATATGCCCTAATCTCCTATGCCACAACCAAGAGTCATCATCGAGGGCTTTCAAACAAGTAATATTACAAGACATATTCAACATATCAATCATATAAACATTACTTTCACGAAAACCGAAAAATACACAAACATTAGAAGTTCTATCAATAACTTTACAAGCAACATTATCAAAAACAATATCAAAACCTTTATCACAAAGTTGACTAACACTCAAGAGATTATGCTTGAGACCATCAACTAAAACTACATTTTCAATTAAAGGAGAGGTGCCAAGTTTTACATTACCAATACCGATGATTTTACCCTTGGCGTCATCTCCGAAGGTGACGGTGCCACCTTCATGATATCTTGATAGGGTTGCAAAGTTGTTGATGTCCCAAGTCATATGCCTTGAGCAATCGCTATCAAGATACCACAATCCTCTACGTCGTTGGGATTTGGAAAGTACCTACATCATTTAACATAATTGTTGATTTTGGTACCCAAACTTTCTTGGGTCCTTTAAAGTTAGTGCCTCGAACCCAAACATTATGACGTGATACGTTTAATCTATCATAGCAAAAATTGGCTAAGTGCCCTTTCCGTCCACAATGTGAACATGAGAACACTCTACCATACATGAATGCATGATGTGTATGTGTAGTGTGAGCATGTTTTGGGGTTTTGCCATGTTGTTTAGGTTGTGTAGCATGAACATGAACATGAGCATGAGCATTTTCTTTGGGGCTTGTTTCTTAGGAAACATAGCCTCAATTTTCTTCTTGTTAAACTCACAATCTTTCAAAACAACACTTAATGAGTCTAATCTTTCCTTAAGCATAGAAACTTCATTTGAATCAATTAGTGGGGCCTTACATTTGCAAGAAATCTTATATTTTTCAAAATCATTTTTGGTAGTGGCCAAAGTGGAAACCAAATCATCTTTTTCCTTTGTAAGAGTAAAAACTTGAAGACTTAAAGATTCATTATCCTTTTTCATTTTAAGATACTTTTTCTTTAAGAAATCATAGTTTTGTGACAACTCAACAAAAGCCTCTTCTAACACATCCATAGAAAGTTCATTATCATGAGAAGGGGAAGAGGTTACCTTGCTTGTGCCTTCATTAGCCATGAAGCACATGTTGGCGGTGTCTATTTCTTCCTCGGATTTGGTCTCCGAATCCCAAGTTGCCTTCATAGCCTTCTTCTTGTAAGGCTTCTTTGAATGTGGAGGCTTAGCTTTGTCCGGACACTCCGCAACAATGTGTCCGGGCTTTTGGCAATTGAAACAAGTGATCCTTCTTTCTTCTTTGCCTCCTTGCCATCTTCTTCTACCTTGGTACTTCGTCTTGTTGTACATCCTCCGGACATTCTTAACAAGGAGTGAGACCTCCTCATCATCTTCTTCTTCATCGTCTTCATCGGAGTGTGTAGCTTGACTCTTGAAGGCGATAGTCTTCTTTTTGGAAGGAGCCATATCTTCCCTAGCTTTCCTTTCCATCTCATGGGTTTTGAGGTTCCCAATGAGACCTATAAGCTCCATCTCTTCATGTCGTTGAGTTTCTTCAAGGTTGTTGCTTTAACTTCCCATGAAGGAGGAAGTGCACGGATGATCTTCCTTACTCTTTGATCATTGTTGATATCTTCACCTAAAGAAGAGAGTCCATTAGTAATCTTGGTAAATCTTGTAACCATATCATCTATGGTTTCATTTTCTTGCATACTAAATGTTTCATATTGGGACCGAAGAAGGTCAATCTTAGCCTTCTTTACTTGTGAGGTCCCCTCATGTGTGACTATCAAATGTGACCAAATCTCATATGCGGATTTGCAATGAATAACCCTAGAAATGTCATCATCATTAAGGGCTTGTAGAAGTGCATAGTGAGCTTTGGCATTGGCATCGAATTCCTTAGTCTCTATTTCGGACCAAGTGGATTCGTCACCGGGGGGTACACTAAAGGACTTAGTCACGGCTTTTGCAACTCGGCTACCTAGAGATTGCAAAAACACGGTCATCTTAACTTTCCATATGGGAAAGTTAAGTCCATCAAACTTAGGAGGGGTCTTAATTCCATCGGCCATTTTTACTATATGAATATGAATGAAATGATTAGCAAATTAGGATCTTCTCTAAGGTTGTTAAACCAAATCCTAGAGTCCAAGCTCTGATACCAATTGAAAAACACCTAGAGGGGGGGTGAATAGGTGTGATTGCTAATCTTAAAATTTTAACTCTCTAAATGCGAAACTTAAATAAGTGAGGCTCAACTTAGTACAATTCAACAAGTGTAGCCGAATTCCTCTTGCGAGGCTCTGGACTAAACTCCTCTTGATTCCCTTGATATGGGTTGAGGCGCTATGTGAAGCTCTTGTTGGATGAGTACGGGATTGGCACACACAAGTATGAAATGGATGATATGAAGAATGATGCAAACACAATGATATATGGCAAGAATTACAAGCAAGCAAATAGTAGCACAAGAAAATTAAACAATATCTCAAGTATGCAATAGAAAGCAATAAGGAGCAATTGAAAAGTAAAGCAAGAATTAGACGCAAAGGCAATCGCAAACAAAGTGATTTGTTTCGAGGTTCGAGCCACCGCTCTACTCCCCGCCTTCACCTCCGTGAAGGGTTTCCACTATCCACTGAGGACGCCTTTACAATTTGGTCTACCAAAGACCGAGCACCGAGCTCCACCGAGTACAAAGGACCTCTACCGAAGAGGTTGCTCCACAAAGAAAGGATTACAAGAACAAAGTGATCACAACAAGATCACTACACTATTTCTTAAACTCTTTTACAAACACTCTCACTTCAATTACAACTTCACTATAGAATGAGTATAGGATTTTTGGCTCTATGAAGTGTGGTGAGAAAAACTTCAGTTGTAGAGTGATATTAGTAATCAAACACAACTGAAAAACAAGCTCAAAAAGAATTGGAATGAAAGCTTTAAACTCTTTTCTTTTCTCTTTTGAAAACAATACAAACTTGAGGATTTTTCTTAGTTGTATGAAGAGAGACTTCTCCTCTATTTATAGGGTTAAAAATAGGTTAAAAAACAATTTCTTTTGGTCTTATTTTCTCTGAAAAAGCTCCCCAACAACTCTCCAAAAATCTGTTAAAGCTGAAAACAAAAACAGTTTTTCAGAATAGCCCAAAGAGGAAAGAGCCGTTAGGCTATAGCAGGCTTGGCGGTCGACCGGTCCGGTCGACCGCAAGGCCAGCTTACAAAGAGCCGTTGGCTCTCGGTCGACCGGTCCGGTCGACCGTCCCAAAAGAGGAAACATAGTTTCCTTCTTCCGGTCGACCGGACCGGTCGACCGAAACAAACTGTGAGCAATTTGCTCTCGTCGGTCGACCGGGCCGGTCGACCGACAGACATGCACAAACAGTGCATGTCCAGACACATCGCCGGTCGACCGGGCCGGTCGGCCGGAGTTGCCTGAAACAGAAAAACTGGGCTGTTTTGAGTTAGAAAAATTTTGAGAAATATTTTAAAAATACATATGGCTAAGTATTATGCAGAAAATAGTTTATACACATGTTTTATACAAGATTTTCAAGATATAAAGCTTTTGGTACATGTATATATAAACTAAGGCATAAAACTTAGAAATGACCATTTTCAAAACATAGGAAATATATGAAACAAGTGTGTGTGCAAATCCTAGAGCCAAATTTCATATACTCAAACTTTAACATCCTATTTCTTACAATGTTTCTAAGGACTTCAAGATCTTCAATAGGCTTCTTCATATAATCTTCAACACTTGTTCCTTGAGCCCAATTGGAGTTGACTTGAGTCCAAATCCTTGTATTTGTGAGAGAAGACTTCTAGAATGAATAGAAATCTGAAACACACTTAAACAACAAATGTTATTAGTACAAATAACTAATATGTTTTGTAATCATCAAAATACACTAATCATGGGTGATTGTAACCTTGGGCCAACACAAAGGTAAGAAGAAGAAGTCGAAGACTGAGGCAAATCTTGCAAAGGTGGTTAGACTCATAGTAGTAACTCACAGGCAGGTGGATCAGACTCAGACTCGTCGGTTTTCTCATTCTCAGTCACTACTCCCATCGTTGGCTACTTAGGAGAAAATGAGTAGATTTGGATACTGGCGCTACATACCATGTGTGTCCTAATAGGGAATGGTTTTCTAGTTTTAAGAAGCTGGAGGGGTGTTCAGTCGTTATGGGCGATGATCATCATGTATCATGGAGGGTGTAGGGACAATCCAGATAAAGATGTTTGATGGGATGGTAAGGGAACTGAAGGAAGTGATGTATGTACCTCAATTGAAGAGAAACCTAATCTCTGTGGAGCTTTGGAGTCATTGGGCCTTGTGGTGTCAATAAGGAAGAGTCCTGAAGATGACAAAGGCTCGATGGTGGTATTGAAGGCCAATCGCAGGAACAATCTTTACTACTTGAATGGTAGTACTGTTACAGGACAAGTGGCGGCTTCTACCAGTTCAGATGAAGACTCAACCAGGCTGTGGCACATGAGGCTGGGACATGCAGGAGAAAAGTCGTTGCAAACTCTTGCAAGGCAAGGGTTATTGAAGGGTGCCGGAACCTGCAAGATGGAATTCTGTGAACACTGTATTATCGGGAAGAAGACCAAGGTGAAGTTCGGCACAGCAACACATTGCACTGAGGGGATTCTAGACTATGTTCACACTGACGTTTGGGGACCTACCAAGACTGCATCAATTAGAGGTAACCATTACTTTGTGTCGTTTATTGATGACTATTCTAGGCGTTGCTGGGTATATACCATGAGACACAAGGGGAAGTCCTAGAACTGTTTGTGAAGTGGAAGAAGAGCTTGGAGAGAAGTACGGGAAGGAAAATCAAGGTCCTCCGTTCAGATAATGGAGGAGAATACAAGTCTGATCCTTTCCTTCAGCTATGTCTTGATGAGGGCATAGAGAGACACTTCACAGTGAGGGAGACACCGCAATAGAATGGGGTAGCAGAGAGGATGAATAGGACTTTGCTAGAGAAGGTCCGGTGTATGTTGTCCAATGCCGGCTTATCGAAGAACTTCTGGGCTGAGGCTTTGGCATATGCATGCTACCTTGTGAACAGGTTGCCGTCATCTGCGATAGGGGGAAACTCCTCTCGAGGTTTCGTCGGAAAAAATAGCTGCTGACTATGATTTGCTAAGGGTGTTTGGTTGTCTAGCCTATTATAATGTCAAAGATGATAAGTTAGACCCAAGAGCAAAGAAGGGTGTTTCGTCGGTTTCAAGAGGGGAATCAAAGGGTTCAAGATCTGGGATCCAACGGACAAGAAGTTTCTTCTCAGCAGGGATGTCACTTTTGATGAGGCTTCTATGTTGAAGCTTAAGGTTTCTAAGCAGGTGGAGACTAGCAAGACCAAGAAGGTATCGCAGCAGGTGGAGAATGATGCAAATCCACCATCTCTAGAAAGTTCAGCATCGGTGAGGATCATACCTAGGGTGACACAGGGTAATGATCAAGCAGTTGAAGAAGATGCTGATGATGAAGAAGGTCAAGAACATGTCATGGGTAATGTTCTTGACTCTACTGCAATTGAAAGACCAAGAAGAAATATAAGGAAACCAGGTTGGCTCACGACAGATATGATCGTAGCGTATGCACTTCCGGTCGTTGAGGAGGCTAACCCGTCCACCTTCAGAGAAGCTGAAATCAGTTCGGAGTCGAAGATGTAGAAAGAAGCCATGGAAGAAGAGATGAAGTCTCTCTACAAGAACGACACTTGGGAACTCACTAGGTTGCCCAAAGGGAAGAAAGCGATAGGCTGTAAGTGGGTGTATGCCAAGAAGCAAGGATCTCATCATGAAGATATGGTGCACTACAAGGCCAGATTGGTAGCAAAAGGCTATGCTCAGAGGGAAAAAATTGACTACAATGAGGTATTTTCACCTGTTGTAAAGCATTCGTCAATTCGTATCTTATTGGCTTGGTGGCACAGTACGAGTTGGACCTTGATCAACTCGATGTAAAGACCGCCTTTCTCCACGGCGATCTAGATGAAGAGATCTACATGACTCAGCCAACAGGGTTCAAGACTACAGGGAAGGAAGAAATGGTGTGTAAGCTGAAGAAGTCGCTGTATGGACTAAAGCAGTCTCCAAGACAGTGGTACAAGCGGTTTGACAACTTCATCAGAGGGAAGAAGTATACACGCAGCCACTATGACCCATGTGTGTACTACAACAAGCTATCGACAGGGGAGTATATCTATTTACTTCTGTATGCAGATGATATGCTTATTGCTTCAAGGTCTAGATCTGCGATTGATGCACTGAAGAGGGATCTATCTTCGGAGTTTGAGATGAAGGATCTTGGTGAAGCAAGGAAGGTGCTAGGCATGAAAATCACAAGAGACCGAAGGGTTGGCAGGGTGAGCTTGACACAGAAGGGGTATTTGCAAAAGGTACTACAGAGGTTCAACATCGGCAAGGATGCGAAGTCTGTAAGTACTCCACTGGCTCCTCATTTCAAGTTATCTGCTAAGATGTCTCCAAAGAATATTGAAGAACGTGAGTACATGACTCACGTCCCATATGCTAGCGCAGTAGGTAGTCTTATGTACCTTATGGTGTGTACGAGACCAGATCTGTCACAAGCTGTCTCTATGGTCAGTAGATATATGCATGATCCGGGACAGGGTCATTGGGAGGCAGTGAAGTGGATTTTGAGGTTAGGTCTGGTATTTGAGAAGGACTCCACGGGAAAGCAAGATTGTATCGGATATGTTGATTCCGACTATGCTAGTGACCTTGACAAGCGCCGGTCTACAACGGGTATGTCTTTACATTCTCTCAAGCACCTGTAAGTTGGCGCTCCCTACTGCAGTCTACCGTCGCATTGTCTACCACAGAGGCCGAGTATATGGCCATGACGGAGGCTATGAAGGAGGAAATTTGGCTTCAAAGCTTACTTGATGACTTGGGGGGGAACATGATCTGCTGAAGATCAACTGTGACAGTATGAGTGCTATTTACTTAGCCAAGAACCAGGTATATCATGCACGGACGAAGCACATCGATGTCAGGTTCCATTTTGTTCGGGAGATTCTAGATGAAGGTGATATTGAGCTGCTGAAGATTCACACATCGCAGAATCCCGCCGACATGCTTATCAAGGTGGTGTCAGGAGTCAAGTTTGCACATTGCAAGGCTTTGCTCCACGTCCTTCTTGTAGCTTGAGCTTGTTGAAGCTCCATTGGATGAACTATGGATGGCTTAATCTCTTGGGCAGGGTACGTAGGCAACCACACTGGTGTAGCCAATTTCGAGTCGATGGTCAGTATGTCAGTTTGACTCAGATTTGGAGGAATCTTCACCGAGGTGGAGAATTGTAGGAAGAGAGAGGAAGTCGACGAGGTTCGTCGAAGAAGTCAACGAGGTCTTCGCGTCGATGAGGTCTTCGCCAAAGAAATCAGCAGCAACAGCAGGTCAGCACAGCAGCAGCAGCAGCAGCAGGAGAGCGGTCGACCGGTCCGGTCGACCGTCCGCAGCAACAGCAGATCGGTCGACCGGACCGGTCGACCGACGTGCACAACATGCACAGAAAAGTAGCGGTCGACCGGTCCGGTCGACCGCAGAAGGAGAGCGGTCGACCGCCCGGTCGACCGACTGAGAAAGTGCCTAACTCTCGGTTAGGCACGGTCGACCGGCACGGTCGACCGGTGCATATGGTCGGTCGACCGACAGTCGGGTCGGGCTGTTTTGCTGAATTAGAAATCTGTTTATATTTAAGGGCGGATTTCTAGGGTTTTATGTGTGTGTGAAAAGAAGGCAGCTATCTAATCATCAGGGGAGCTGCAGAAATTGTATTTATTCGCAAAAAATCAATAGAAACTCTCTCTTTCTTGCCCCGAGGATGTAGGCAACAAGGCCGAACCTCGTTAAATCTGATTTGTGCTCTTTCTCTGAGATCTTGTGTTATTGCTTTTGGTAGTATTGTTCTTTTGCATCTGGAAACTAGGGTTTTCCTCTTTGTGGTTGTTGTTGGCGCGCAACACATTCCTACTGCATAAGCAATGTCAGATCTTGTACAGACTTGAGCATACATTAAGCTCCCAACTGCAGAAGTATAAGGAATATTCTTCATCTCTTTCCTTTTCAGATCATTACTTAGGCATTAGTTCAAGCTAAATTTGTGACATTTAACAATCGGTGCTACACCAGGTGAACAACCTTCATATGAAATCTCTCAAGAATTTTATTGATATAAGTATCTTGAGATAATCTAATATCCCTTTAGATCTTCTCTTTCAATCTTTATACCAATAACATAAGAGGCGTCACCTATATTTTTCATGTCAAACTGTTATGAGAGAAATCACTTCACTTCAAGAAGCATGCCAAATCATTTGAAGTAAGCAAAGTATCATCCACATACAGAACTAAGAAAATTATTTTGCTCCCACTGACCTTATGGTGTATATATTGATCCATAACATTCTCTATGGAATCAAATGAAGAAATAACATTACGAAACTTTCATTGGCGGGAGGTCTATTTTAGCCCATATATAGATTTTTTAAGCTTGCAAACCATGTGATCATTCTCATTTGAGATGAACCCTTCTGGTTATTTCATCTAACATTATTCCTCTAGATCTTCATTGAGGAATGTCGTTTTCACATCCATTCGATGTAGCTCCATATCAAAATGAGCCACTAATACCATGATTATTCTAAATGTATCCTTGTTTGAAACAGGAGATAACGTTTCATAATAATCAATTCCTTCGTGTTGAGTAAATTCGTTGGCTATAAGTCTTGCTTTATATCTTTTAACATTGCCCGAGGAGTACCTTTTAGTTTTAAAGACCCATTTGCAACCAATGTCCTTTACTCCTCTAGGCAATTCAACAAGATCCAAACTTGATTATCAGCCATTGAATCCATCTCATTTTTCATGGAATCATACCATAATGTAGATGTGCTTCCACTTGTGGCCTGTGAAAATGTAACAAGATCAACACCAACGTCAATGTCAGATTCCTGCAGATACACAATATAATCAGAAGAAATTACAGGTTTTCTTGTCTTATTAGATCTTCTTAATGGTACATCAACATTCTCTTATTGAGTAGGTTGAATAATTGGATCTATAGGAATACCTTATGATGGTGTGGTTTTTCAATAACTGATTGTTTTTGTATTGTCAAATCATGATGACTATCTTGAAAAACAATTAGTCTATCTGAAGATTCAGAAGTGAGTTCAGAAATGTGATTTTCCTCAAATACTAAGTTTCGATGTTGATCACTCCCATTAATCACTTCATTCTCTAGAAGCTTTACATTCTGAGATTCCATAATTCTTCTTGCATGAGAAGGACAATAAAATCTGTATCCCTTAGAGTTTTCTGTATACCCAATAAAATATCCACTGACTATTCTTGAGTCTTACTTCTTCTCTTGTGGATTATAAACCCTACCTCAGCTGGACAATCCCATACATGTACATGCCTTAGACTGTGTTTCCAACCTTTCCATAACTCAAAAGGCATTTTGAAAACTGCCTTAGTTAGAATCCTATTTAATACATATGTTATAGTTTTTAGGACTTCACTCCACAAGGATAATGGGAGGTTGGTGTTACTAAACATACTCCTTACCATATCTTTTAAGGTCTGGTTTCATTTTTTAGCCGCACCATTTTGTGATAGTGAGCCTGTCATTGTGTATTGAGTAACAACGCCATGTTCCTGTAGGAACCTCACAAGTGAACCTGATAATTGTCCTTTTTCAATGTACTTACCATAATATTCTTTACCTTTATCTGAACTTACAATCTTAATTGCTTACCCAATTATTTCTCTAACTCCGCTTTATAGATTTTGAAAGCATCTAGTGCTTCATTCTTGTCATAAAGCAGGAAGAGATACATATATCGTGAGTAGTCGTCGATAAAAGTGATGAAATATCTCTGATCATTCAAGCACATATTATAGGGACTGCTAATGTCAGTGTGTACGATTTCTAAAATATCAAAACTCCTCCTGGCACCTTTTTGGTTTAATTGGTCTACTTTTCTTTTATGCAGTCCACACAAGTACCAAAATTAGTAAAATCAAGAGCCCAAGGACTCCATCATTTACCAATATTTTAATTCTTTCAATGGAGATATGACCTAATCTCCTGTCCCACAGTATGAAAGATTTCTCACTTATAACACTATGCTTAATGTCAACATTACCATGCATAGTCATAAGGTTATAATTAAGTGAAGAATTTAAACAAAGTCTGAATAACCCATCATCCAAAATACCATCACCAACACAACATTGTCTTTTAACAAATCAAAGGAAGTACCAATGAAATTAAAACTGAAAACCATGGGATACAAGTCTTGAAACTGAAATAAGATTTCTAGAAATAGATGGAACATAAAAGGTTCTTTCACGGTATAAAACAAAATCAGATCTAAAAACAAGTCTGCGGGTCCCAACTGTTTCCATATATGAACCAATCCGGTTTCCTGAATAGATAGAGTGTTCACTTTTCGTTGTCTTTTATTTTAAGTAGCCCTGCATGGTATTGACAATATGAATTGTAGTATCAGAATCAATCTACCAAGTGTTATGAGAAATATGAACCATATTAGATTTGTAATACACTAAAAAGATGAGATTACCTTTTTTCAAGCCAATTCTTAAATTTGGGATAACTCTTCTTCATGTATCCTTGTTCTTGTAAAAGAAGCACTTGACAGCGCTCTTATGGACTTGATTAAGAGGCGTCTTTCACTTGCCTTTATCTTTCTTAGCTGGTTTCTTTTTTTGAGTCACCAAATGAGCACTTTTAATTTTTTCTTGATTCAGTCTCTCTTTCTCCTTAACTCACATGGCCAAAAGTTTATTTACTGGCAACTTTTATTTATGTATGGTGTAGGAAATTTGAAAGGTCCATAATCAGACATCTCAATCTACAATAACCTAAGTTGAGCAGCAATATCCCTCATTGTCATTATGTACTCACGTACTCCTTTATTGTCATTGAATTTCATGGAACATATTTTTGTCATTAGGGTGCTAGCTAATGTCTTGTTAGAAGCCTCAAACTGTTTCTTAACTTTGAGATATTCCTTCACTTTAGCACAATCAGGAATCACAAATAATTTTCCCAATATGTGACTTAATAAACATCAAACTTAAGCGATTAGATCGCTCCCAATGTTCATATGATATTTTTCTTAATTTGGGTGCTTGATTCCAAAGGAATTAGTGGCTCATCCACACGAAGTGCTAAATCAAGGTTCTTGCACCCTAATGTAAGGAGAATTTTCTCCTTCCAATCAACATATTATCACCATTCAGAAAAAGCATACGAGATGAATCAAAATTTGAAACAGATACAGATTGAGGTGCAAAATAAATAACAAAGCTTACTAAACATGCAATGAAGTAAAAACGGAAAATTTACCCATATAAATTAATCCAAGTAACAAAAATCAACACGTCATCATAACTTTTCCTGTGGGCATAGATTATGACATGCAAAAAAAAAATCTTCTTAAGATTACTTTATAAAGGGACTAGTATTTTATTTTTTTCATACAAAAATTTTCTAAACCTGTGGGCAAGTAGAGTTTTTTTTAAGATAATACACAATCCCATTCTAATTAAACACAAAATATAATAATCACCCTGTGGGGTTAAATTACTCTATTTTCATATTTAATGATAATTGTTGATGTGATTAATTTATGTGACTAAAATTAAAATTTTTTTATCACTTAACATCATCAATCAAGAATGCTGTTGCAATTACTTAATTAATCAAATGTTACCTTAGTATTGAAAAGTCACCTAGAGGGGGGGTGAATAGGTGACAATGCTAATCAAGGGCAAATAAAAATTAAAGCTACAACTATTACCAAGCAAGAGTCACAAGATGAATGCAAGCAAGTAAGTATGATGAGCAAGTAATAAGTGCAAGCAAAGTAGAGTAATAATTGCAAGAATGTAAACCAATCGCAAACACAAGGATATGTTATCGAGGTTCGAGCACCCAGCTCTACTCCCCGCCTTCCCCAGAAGGATTCTAGCTACTTCCACTATCACAAAGATCTCAATTACAATGGAGTACCCAACTCCACAATCTCAGTACAAGTAATTTCCTTGGTAGTCAAAAGACCACAAACTCTCTCTTTCAAATATCTCTTCCCTTACAAAGGTCCTTAGAGAATATTGAGTAGGAATGAAGCTCTTTTGTGTGTAAGGAAAAGAAATTGAAATCAGAGAAAAACTTTTGAAAACCCTTCAGAAATTGAGAGAATTTAGCTCAAAAACCAAGAACTTTGAAAGCCTTAAACTTTTGAAATTTTTAGCAATAATTGTTGTTGTAACCAATCTCTCCCCAAACACCCCTATTTATAGGAGAGGGCTAGGGTTTAGGGACAAAACATAATTACTGAAGTTTAGGAGGTAATTAGATCAAAATATATCTTTAAACGAATTTTAAGCATAAAAGACAAAAATAAACAGCTCTTAAAAATCTGCCCGTTACTGTTCAACGGCTACATCGGTCGACCGGGCCGGTCGACCGGTAGTACAAAATTCCGACCGTTACAGGCTATCGGTCGACCGACCGGTCGACTGATACAAACTGTGACTCAAAAATAAACATCGGTCGACTGCCCCGGTCGACCGACAGACATGCACACGGATACGTGCATTCTGCCAGGACCTCGGTCGACTGGTCCGGTCGACCGGACCAGCCTGACATAGACTCGGTCGACTGTCGGTAGACTGCCGGTCGACCGGATCAGGTCAGAAAACGAAATAAAGACAGAATTTTGAGAAGAAAAATATTTTTAACAAAACTATTTTAAACAGGAATTCAGTATGTAACATAAAAAGAAATTTGTAGAAGAAAGATTTTGTACTAAAATATTTTTGTATATTTTATAGGAAATAGACTAAGAAATAGTATGCGCAAAAACGTGTGTGATTGAGCTTCAAACCTATCCACTATTCTTTAACATACTATAAACTGAAAAACAAAATACATGAAGACTTCTTGAGCTATCTTCAAGTCTTTGAGCCATCCAATGCCTTGCTAGTGCCTTCTCTTCTATGATCCTTCCTTGATGTGCAATTTGCCTTCCTTGCTTGGTGGAACTTAGAAGTTCTTGCAATAGCTAAGCAAATGGTCTCTAAACATGGTACAAGACCTGAAACTCTTCTTAGCAAACTTGTTAGTACCAAATAGCACTAATTTGGTTTGTCATCATCAAAACACAAAACAATTGGAGAGTGTAACCTCTTGGGCCAACAATCTCCCCCTTTTTGATGATGACAAAACAAATAGGCTATTGACAAAAATATAGGGAGGAGAAAGCTCCCCCTCAAATTATGCTATACATAAAACACAAGAATATGCTCTAGATACTAATAATTTAAATGATGCACCAATTATTGAAATTAATTAAAACAAATATATAAAGCACAAAAATTGCTCTTGATACCAAAAATACCAAAACAACTAAAACACAAGAATTCATAAAACCAAAACATATAAATTCATAAAACAAATCTTAAAATTAAAGCATATAAATTCATATGGAACCAAGACCAAATGAATTTATTTTTGTCATGTAAACTTATTCTCCCCCTTTTGTCATACATCAAAAAGGGTTATGAAAAACATGTCTATTCAATAATACAAATATTAAGTTCTCCACAAATAAACGAAAATCTAGCAAAATCAAGAGGTTTAGTGAAAATATCGGCTAGTTGTAAATCCGTGGAAACATAATCAATATCTATATCACCTTTCTCAAAGTGATCTCTAAGAAAGTGATATCTAATCTCAATGTGCTTGGTCTTACTATGTTGATTTGCATTTTTGGTCATGTGTATAGAACTAGTATTATCACAAAATATTTTTATATGATCAAAGTGCAAATCAAAATCAAGGAGAGTATGTTTCATCCAAAGGACTTGTGCACAACAAGCCCCGCGGCAACATACTCCGCCTCGGCGGTTGAGAGAGCTACGGAATTTTGTTTCCTAGAGGACCATGAAACAAGACAATTACCAAGAAATTGACATGTCCCACTAGTACTCTTTCTATCTACTCTACAACCCGCATAGTCGGCATCCGAATAACTAGTCATTGAAAAATCTATAGTTTTCGGATACCAAAGACCCATTCCAATAGTGCCCTTAATATAACGAATAATGCGTTTTATAGCAATAAGATGAGACTCTTTAGGACACGATTGAAATCTAGCACAAAGACACACACTAAACATGATATCCGGCCTACTTGCCGTCAATATAAAAGACTTCTTATCATGCTTCTATATAATTTAATATCAACATTTTTACCTTGTTCGTCCTTATCAAGCTTGGTAGTAGTTGCCATTGGAGTGTTGCAAGCCTTTGATCCTTCAAGCCCAAACTTCTTTACTAGCTCCTTTGCATACTTGGCTTGGTTAATGAAGGTTCCGTCTTGCAATTGCTTGATTTGGAGTCCAAGGAAGAAATTTAGCTCACCCATGGAAGACATTTCAAATTCTAGTTGCATTACCTTCTCAAAATCCTTGCACAAAAGCTCATTAGTAGAACCAAAAATTATATCATCAACATAAATTTGCACAATTAAAATATCATTATCAACATGCTTAGTAAAAAGAGTTGTGTCTACTTTGCCTTTAACAAAATCATTTGAGATGAGAAAACTAGAAAGCCTTTCATACCAAGCTCTTGGAGCTTGTTTCAATCCATACAAAGCTTTATCAAGTTTAAAAACAAAATCGGGATGAACATGATCAACAAAACCGGGAGGTTGAGCAACATAAACTTCTTCATTAATAAAACCATTCAAAAATGCACTTTTCACATCCATTTGAAAAAGTTTAAAATTTTTAAAGCATGCAAAAGCTAGTGTCATCCGTATGGCTTCAAGCCGTGCTACGGGTGCAAAGGTCTCCTCAAAGTCAATTCCCTCAACTTGAGTGTAACCTTGGGCCACTAACCTAGCTTTATTCCTAATGACATTTTCGGACTCATCCATCTTGTTTCTAAAGATCCACTTAGTACCAATTATTGGTCTATCGTGGGGCTTAGGAACAAGGTGTCAAACTTGGTTGCGCTCAAATTGATTGAGTTCCTCTTGCATGGCAAGCAACCAATATGGGTCCGTCTCGGCTTCGAGAATGCCTTTGGGTTCAAAATGAGAAATGAAAGCAAAGTTACCACATAGGTCATGGAGTTTGGAGCGCGTTGTGACTCCTTTAGATGCATCACCCAAGATGAGCTCCTTAGGATGATTTGTAGCGTATCTCCAAGCTTTAGGAAGCGGTTGAGTGCTTTCCTCCTTATCCTCTTGAACTTCACCGATAGGATCTAGCTTTTCTTCTTGAGCGGGTGAGTCCTTCAAGGATAGTCTCTCCATGTCTTCACCTAATGGTTCAAACTCTACAACATTCTCAACAAACACATTAGATTCTTCAAACTTAACATGCATGGATTCTTCAATGGTTTGAGAAGATCTAATGAAAACTCTATATGCTTTGCTAGTAGAGGAATATCCAACAAAGATAGCCTCATAAGCCTTAGCATCAAATTTACCCAAATTATCCTTAGTATTCAAAATAAAACACTTGCATCCAAAAACTTTAAAATATGCAACATTTGGTTTTCTAGAATGATACATTTCAAATGATGTTTTTGAAGAATTTTTGCACAAATAAATACGATTTGATATATAGCATGCGGTGTTTACGGCCTCGGCCCATAAATATTGAGGGAGGTCATATTCACTTATCATTGTCCTAGCCATCTCTTGAAGTGTTCTATTTTTCCTTTCTACAACTCCATTTTGTTGTGGAGTTCTAGGACAAGACGTTTCATGCTTAATTCCCTTTTCATCACAATAAGTCATGAAGAGTTGGTTAATAAACTCACCACCTCTATCACTCCTTATTCTCAAAATCGGGAAAACCCTTTTCTTTTTCAACTCTTTTTCGAAAAATCTTAAAATGAGAAAAAGTTTGATCTTTATTTTGTAAAAAGAAAACCCAAGTAAAACGGGAGAAATCATCAACTAAAACAAATGCAAATCTACTTCCATTTAAACTCTTAGTTTTAGTTGGTCCAAAAAGATCCATATGAATTAATTCTAAAGGCCTAGTTGACATGATATCCTTGATTGGTTTAAAGGAAGACTTGGTTTGTTTCCCAAGTTGGCACGCACTACAAATGCGGTCTTTCTCAAAATCCAAGCAAGGTATACCCTTCACCAATTCCTTTGAATTAATCCTAGAGATATGGTCAAAAGATGCATGTCCTAATCTTCTATGCCAAAGCCAAGAATTTTCATCAAAAGCATTTAAGCATTTAGAAGAACAATCTAAATTAAGCATGTCAATAATATAAACATTATTATCACGAAAACCGGTGAGAATACAAATATCGGATTTAACATCAAAAATCTTGCAAGAAGTATCATCAAATACAACTTTAAGTTCACGATCACAAAGTTGACTAATGCTAAGCAAATTATGTTTTAAACCATCTACTAAAACAACATTCTCAATAATAGGAGATGCACCAATTTGAATGTTACCTATACCGATGATAGTTCCTTTGGAGTCATCCCCGAAGGTGACGGTGCCACCTTCCATGTACCTTGATAGGGTTGTGAAGTTGTTGATGTCCCATGTCATGTGTCTTGAACAACCACTATCAAGGTACCACCGCTCCCTACGTCTTGGAGCTTTGGTGTGTACCTACATCAAACAATTTAAGACTTGATTTTGGTACCCACATTTTCTTGGGTCCTCTAGGGTTAGTGTCATGAACCCAAACAAGATTATTTGTTCTATTTAGTTGATCATAGCAAAACTTAGCTAAATGTCCATTTTTACCACAATATGTGCATCTATATACTCTACCATATTTAAAAGCATAATGGGTGTGTGATTTGTGAGCATGGGCATTGTGAGCATGAACATGAGACGTGTTAGGTGTAGTGTGAGCATGAGGAATCTTAGCATGAGATGTGTGCTTTTTAGAAAATTTTTCTTCAAGTTTCTTAGTATTAAAGGCACAATCTTTTAAAACCTTTCAAAATCATTCATTTTGGATTTAAAAAAAGAAATTTCTTTTTCATCAAAAATAGGGAATTTTGCCTTACAAGAACTCTTATAGGCACAAAATTCTTTTTGCATGGAAATGAAATTAGAAGAAATATCATCTTTTTCTTTAGAAACAATGGCAAGTTGATTCTTAAGAAAAGCAACTTCTTTTTGTAATTTTATGCATTCAATTTTCTTGTTATCATAAGTTTCAGAAAGTTCTACAAAAGCATGCACTAGAACTTTCTTACTTACATCATCATCTTCATCATCAAGGGATTGAGGGGTTACCTTAGGTGTGTTTGCCATGAAACACATGTTAGCTTGATCCACCTCCTCTTCGGACTCGCTTTCCGAATCCCATGTAGCTTTGTAGGCTTTCTTTTCCTCCGGCTTCTTTGGCTTAAAGGAGGAAGTCATTTTCTTCTTGAACTCCGGACAATCCGCCATGATATGTCCGGGTTTGCGGCAATTGTAGCATATGATCTTCCGCTCCTCTTTGCCTTCAAATTTTCTCCGGAAGTTGAACTTGTTCTTTCGGTACAACCTCTTGACATTCCGCACAAGTAGAGTTAGCTCCTCATCTTCTTCTTCGTCATCTTCATCGTCATCATTGGTGGATGAAGTCTTGAAGGCTATGGATTTCTTCTTTGAAGTAGTGGCCTCTTCTCTTGCCTTCTTCTCCATCTCATGGGTCTTTAGGTTCCCAATGAGACTAATGAGGTCCATCTCGTCCTTGTCGTTCAACTCCTTCAAGGTGGTGGCCTTGATCTCCCATGATGAAGGAAGAGCCCGAATTACTTTCTGCACCTTTTGATCGTTGGAGATGTCATCACCTAATGAAGAAAGACCATTAGTGATTTTAGTAAACCTTGTAGCCATACTATCAATAGACTCATCATCAAGCATTTTAAATGACTCATATTGGGACCTCAAGAGATCTATCTTAACTCTCTTGACTTGTGAAGTCCCCTCGTGTGTGACCAATAAGTGTTGCCAAATCTCATAGGCGGATTGACAATGAATTACCCGTGTAAGGTCATCCTCATTCAAGGCGGTTAATAGGGAATTTTGGGCTTTGGAGTTAGCCTCATATAGTTTAAAGTCAAGGTCGGTCCAAGTGCTCTCATCACCATCGGGTGCTACATAGGGTTTAGTCAAGACTTGGCCACTAAGCTACCCAAAGATTGCAAAAATATAGTCATCCTAACCTTCCAAATTGGGAAATTTAGGCCATCAAATTTAGGTGGGGATTTAATGTTGTCGGCCATGTTTACTAGTGATGAATGAATGAAATGAAAATGTTGATTAGCAATATTTTAAGGATCTCTCTATGGATGTTAAGCCAAACCTAGAGTCCAAGCTCTGATACCAATTGAAAAGTCACCTAGAGGGGGGGGTGAATAGGTGACAATGCTAATCAAGGGGCAAATTAAAAATTAAAGCTACAACTATTACCAAGCAAGAGTCACAAGATGAATGCAAGCAAGTAGGTATGATGAGCAAGTAATAAGTGCAAGCAAAGTAGAGTAATAATTGCAAGAATGTAAACCAATCGCAAACACAAGGATATGTTATCGAGGTTCGAGCACCCAGCTCTACTCCCCGCCTTCCCCAGAAGGATTCTAGCTACTTCCACTATCACAAAGATCTCAATTACAATGGAGTACCCAACTCCACAATCTCAGTACAAGTAATTTCCTTGGTAGTCAAAAGACCACAAACTCTCTCTTTCAAATATCTCTTCCCTTACAAAGGTCCTTAGAGAATATTGAGTAGGAATGAAGCTCTTTTGTGTGTAAGGAAAAGAAATTGAAATCAGAGAAAAACTTTTGAAAACCCTTCAGAAATTGAGAGAATTTAGCTCAAAAACCAAGAACTTTGAAAGCCTTAAACTTTTGAAATTTTTAGCAATAATTGTTGTTGTAACCAATCTCTCCCCAAACACCCCTATTTATAGGAGAGGGCTAGGGTTTAGGGACAAAACATAATTACTGAAGTTTAGGAGGTAATTAGATCAAAATATATCTTTAAACGAATTTTTAAGCACAAAAGACAAAAATAAACAGCTCTTAAAAATCTGCCCGTTACTGTTCAACGGCTACATCGGTCGACCGGGCCGGTCGACCGGTAGTACAAAATTCCGACCGTTACAGGCTATCGGTCGACCGACCCGGTCGACTGATACAAACTGTGACTCAAAAATAAACATCGGTCGACTGCCCCGGTCGACCGACAGACATGCACACGGATACGTGCATTCTGCCAGGACCTCGGTCGACTGGTCCGGTCGACCGGACCAGCCTGACATAGACTCGGTCGACTGTCGGTAGACTGCCGGTCGACCGGATCAGGTCAGAAAACGAAATAAAGACAGAATTTTGAGAAGAAAAATATTTTTAACAAAACTATTTTAAACAGGAATTCAGTATGTAACATAAAAAGAAATTTGTAGAAGAAAGATTTTGTACTAAAATATTTTTGTATATTTATAGGAAATAGACTAAGAAATAGTATATGCGCAAAAACGTGTGTGATTGAGCTTCAAACCTATCCACTATTCTTTAACATACTATAAACTGAAAAACAAAATACATGAAGACTTCTTGAGCTATCTTCAAGTCTTTGAGCCATCCAATGCCTTGCTAGTGCCTTCTCTTCTATGATCCTTCCTTGATGTGCAATTTGCCTTCCTTGCTTGGTGGAACTTAGAAGTTCTTGCAATAGCTAAGCAAATGGTCTCTAAACATGGTACAAGACCTGAAACTCATCTTAGCAAACTTGTTAGTACCAAATAGCACTAATTTGGTTTGTCATCATCAAAACACAAAACAATTGGAGAGTGTAACCTCTTGGGCCAACAAGTATGATATAAAAAATTGACTAAAAGCCAATCATGTATAAGTACTGATTCCAAATACTACTTACAAAAGAAGAATGGAAGTGTTTCCTCCCTGGCAATCATGCACTTAACCACTTAGTAAATAAAAAGAAATATCGTTCCCTTCCCGACAAGGACGTCAAAATTTGATTGGAAAAATCAAGAGTATGGATTTGTTATCTGAAAGTAGAAGTATTTCTTTGGCTTATCGTAATTTGACCGCGGTAGCAGTGGTTATGCGGGTCGTGCTCCACAAAGAGGGACGTGATGAAAGTATTTCGGTGTGTTTTAAATTACTAAATTGGTTAAGTTATTCTTTTTTATTTTGAAAAAGATAAAAAGAAAACGATGTTAAATTAGAAGAGGAATTAGGAAGAATAAATAAAAATGATAAATTTATATTTTTGGTTTCTAAAAGAGAATTAAAGAAAAAATTCATGGCTAAAATTTACTAAGTATTCCAACAAAAGTACTTACCTTTTTAGACGATTGTCTAACCTTAGATCTTTGGCATCGGTTCACTTTGAATTGAAGGCAATCAACACATAACCCATAAGAAGAGACTTGATTCTCGTCCACATTATATCATCAAAACTCAAAGAGCAAGCATGAACTAATACAGAAAAAAAGAAGGTATCCATCACTTGAGCCATAGATGGCACTTGTAATGGCTAGGCTATTCGGATGTCATAAGATACATATGAATTTAGAAATCAAAAGAGAAGAAAATAATTTAGAAGGTTAATAAATTTAAATCATGAAGAAAAAATACACAGAAATAAAGTAAAAGCAATTTTCGATTAGATAAAGAAAAGAGAAGAAGGAACTTACATCAATTGTCACCATTGAATCCACTCTCTTTTTCTTATGAATCTCTCTCTAATCTAAATTACAAAGAAATAAAAAAAATCTAAACTAAACTAAAACCCTACTTTTGATCTCTGAATGGATATACATTTGGCTCTGCCTTCAATAAGATATTTATAGGAGAACGCCTAGGGATATGAGGAATCAGAGTCGCACACCAAAATGCTGACTCATCAACCCCAGGATTGCCGCGTTTCTGCGGCAATGCAGGAGAAAATGTGGCTTTATCTGGTCTGGTGACATCACATTTTCTTCTGCAATTTTACCTCATCCTGCCATCTTTAGTTATATTCTCAGAATTGTAATTTGGAAATTGAATTTTTTAGAGAATATTCATTTCTTCTATAGACTTGAAAAATAATTGATTTTAACTCCAAATTTAATTAGGATCTTTGGACTTTTTGGGTCTTTTCTTCTCCTTAAATAATTAATAAATAGCCCACACACTAACAAACAAAGAGGAGGTTAGATAGCAGAGTTTTATTTAAAATAAATGTGAGAATATAGTGTAAAATATACAAAATTGATGAGTAAATACTCTCCTCCCTCCCCCATCCTACCTCGCCGCTCTCCTCCTTCCCCGCTGCTCTCCCCGATCTCCTTGGCCCCCCCGCCTCTCTCCCCGGCCTCCTTCCTCCACCGCAATTCTCCCCGCCACTCTCCTTCCTCCCCCACCCTCTCCCCGTCACTCTCCTCCCCCAGCCTCCCTCCCCAGCCTTCTCCCCGTCACTCTCCTCCCTCCCTCGCTGCAATATCCTGAATGTATAATACATGATTTAATATGTATAATAATATTGCATCATGTATATATGATTTGTATTAAGGGTTGTTATTATTTTATTTGGGTTTTGATAACTTATTGTTATAGATTTCTATTGATTTTAGTAATTATTTTAAATAGTTTTTAATATGTAGTTGTTACTGACTATAATATTTTATTATTATGTTGGTTGTTATTAACATTATTAATAATAATAATTATTATTATTAATATAATTGTTGACTGTTACTATGATTAATGTTACTATTATTAATCACTATTACTAATATTAGTTATTGTTATTATTAGTACTAGTATTATTATTATTGTGTGTTATTATTATTAATAACATTTTTATTGATATTGCTTTAGTTCTTTTTCTATTTCATTTTCCTAAACCCCAAACCCATTCAAAACCTATCTTAATTCAAATCCTAACAAACCATGTCTTATCTTAAACCAAATCCCTAACCTAATCCCCATAATCCTAACTTACCCAAATTCAAATCCATCTTTAAATCCCAAACCCATTATCTCTACCATATATCAGCTAACCTATCACTAATCCTAAAACACAAAATCCTAATCCCCCTTAATATATCTTTTCTTCCTTGTGGCTGCCGCACCAAGTATCCCTAAGTAACCCATCTCCTCAGCCCGTGCTCCTGCTGTAACCCCAGGCCTCCTCCTAGTGCCACACCCTCCTTGCCTTGCTCCGCTCCTCCTCCGCGGCGAACTCCGGCGAGCACCCGGCGCACGCCTTGCCCCTTGCTGCAACACCCACAACCCGGCCTCCTCTTTGTCGAGCTCCTACATCACCCCACCAGTAAACCCCCACTTTCTTCCCCTCCATCCATAGTCGGCTGCAGCAACAGTCATGTACAGCCCAGGCCAGGCCCCTGTCGCACATCACTAATAGCCCCAACCCCAGTCCTCCTCCAATATAGGCCGAGGACAACTGAGCCCTTCCTTGGCCGAATCCCCTCTTCTTGGCCGAACTTCACCCTGGAGCCATGCCTTTCCCCATGCTCTTTCCCCTGCTGCCCACTCAACAGCCTCGGTAACATACCCCACACCCCAGGCCTTACCGCATCCCCCTCTCTAGGCCGAGGTCTCCAACTCCGATGAACTTCAGCAGCCCGTGACTCAGCGATCTTCTCCGCGGTCATTCCGACTTTCCATCGACACTCTCCGCGGTTAATGTACGACTACTTTACTTTATATTTGGAGATGATCTATTTGCATATATGTACTTTATTTCTGGAGATCATATTAGTTGCATGTATTATATAACTGCTTAACTTTATATCTTGTGTACTTTATTGTTGAGTTGACTTACACACACACACACACACACACACACACACACACACACACATATATATATCATATATATATATATACACATATATATATATATACACATATTGTACGACTACTTTACTTTATATCTGGAGATTATAATTGTGAAACACAGGTCTTTAAAATGGCATCATCCTCTAATCAGCAAGAAAGTTAGTCCAAGAGAAAGAACAGGCTGATTGGCCCGATCCAGATTGACACAGATAGTTGCCCTTTTGGCATTCACTATGACGCAGTCTCCAAGCACATTAGTTGTCATGTCTGCCATTGCAAGGAGTTCTCCCCGGCCCTGACTTGGCCTCATCACAAGAATTCAGGGAGGGTTGAAGCATTATATCTTGAGTTGGCTGTAAGTTATTTGGGTCATTAATATTGTTGCTTATATTTATACTTTGTTGAGATTTTAATCCAATATACATTGTGTTATATGCAGGGTGCATTTTCACTGCCGGCTTGGAATGACAATAGGGAGATTGCAAAAAAACATCGCAAGTGATTCAACGACAATGCCCGAAAAAGTGGAACGACAATAAAAATCTCTCCCTGTGTCGTACTTTTAATTGATGCCAGGGTTCTATAGCTGGGGCTACTGCACAGCAACCGAGCAGAGTCGATAGTGAGACTTGAAAGAATTTCTTGTCGACATATGAAAAGAACAGTTAGGACGACGGGAGTGGCTCGGTAAAATTTAAAAAGTTTTGGATTTATTTAAAATTATTATACACAGGATATTTACTAGTTAATTTATTTTTAAATTTGTAGTCAAAGAGCAAAAAATGTAAAGCCTCTCGCGCTGCTTATGACTTGCTACATAGGATGGGTATAGACGCTCTTTCTGTATGGAAGGGTAAATTTGTAAGTATAAATTTATATTCATTTGCTTTTATCGAATTTTTTCTTTTAAAGTTAATTAATTTTACGTTTTTTGTATTTGTGATAGAGAGAGGCTCGTGGGAAGGAGCCAAACGCAAAAGAGACCTACAGCAAGAAATTCCTGAAGATGGATGCTTTGGATGCTCCTTAGGGAGAGCTTCCCATTCCTCCCCCCCGGGGAAGCCAGTTACCAACAAAGCTATGTTTGTGGTTGTAAATATTAAAACTTTGTTTATATATCATTATACTTTACAAAAATGATAGAAATCTAATTATACTTTTAATGCCTTTGATAATTTTCAGGTCCAGCTCGAGAGGCATTATGATACGGCGATAGCATATGGCAGCGACGAAAGCATTGCCAGCACACGAGCGACTCTTGAGACATTTGGATGTGTGACGAGGCTCAGCCCGCACGTGGATGTTCCCAGAGACAACAGGCCCACTAGGAGGGACGCCTACACCGTCCAGCTTAAGCAGCGGGTTAAGGCCATGAGGTAGCAGTAACAGAGAACGATCGCTAGAGGATCGTCGGTTTGGAGGAAAGTCAGAGAGATGCAATAGTTTATGACCCAGTTTATGGCAAGTCAATAAAGCATCGGGCAATCTAGCAGCGGGGGTGATGACGATGCTAGCGGGGGCGATGACGGTGCCTAGATGAGATTGTGAGAGAGTTTGTTATTTACTTGGATTCTTTTACATATTGATATGCTGGTTGATGTTTGGTTATGTATGTTTATGTTTAGTTATGAATGACGATGCCCAGTTTGTTATGTTTGGCTGATGCTTTGGATGATTGACAGGTGTTGGAGGATTTTTTAAACATAATTGTTGTTGTGGATTGACATGCATGTGTTGTTGGTTGGAGGAATTACATGTGTTGTTTGTTGGAGGATTGAGCTGTGTTGTTGGTTGATTTTTATACATTGCTGTATCAGTTTATATGTGTTATGTATGTATGTATGTATGTATGTCTGACATGTACACATAATAGATATAAGATGCAATTTGAAAGAAAACTCCTATAATTGCGTCGAATAAATTTTTCGATGCAAAATATTCAACTCTTGTGTCGAATTTACATAATTCAACGCAATTATAGGACTTTCAGTGTATATTTAAACTCAAATTTTTTGCATTCAGAATTTTTTTGAAAACACACAACATAAATGCGTCGAATTTAGTAAATTCGACGCAATAATAAGACATTCACTAAAGTTTAAGTTATTTAAGCCAAAAATTTTCAAATTTCCCATAATTTTGAAAGCACACGAGACGTCAAAATTGCATCAAATTTATCGACGCAATTATAGGACATTTAGGAAATTAAATAAATAATAATATTGCATCAAAAATATGACGCATATTGTGAAAATTTGCGTCCAATATTCGACGCAATTATTTTCTCAAATTTTTTAACTTATATTCTGAAAATAAATATTGCATCGAATTCTGATGCAATATATAAAATTTCGTTGAATTTTTGACATAACTTTTTCGTCGAGGGTTTTTGCGGCGACCATATCCGACGCAAATATTCGATGCAAGTGTCAAATTTTCGACGCAAATGACCATATTTGACGTATTTGATAGACATTCTAGTATTGCTTTAGTTAACTCTACTAGATCCCAAATATTATTGCCCTTCATGAATTTTAGCTCATCCTTTATAACATTGACCACTTAGTGGAGTGAACGCTGAGTTTGACATTATTCAAGGATGTGAGGTCATCCTTTACCCTATGTCAAACTCATGCTCTTAAAAATAAACTATATAGTCATTTGTAATGGCTAATTTCCTCTCCTTGGTTGATCTCCTATGCACATGTGGTTGGGAATTTTCAGGCTCCACCACATTTGCATGATTTACTTCAGAATGAACTGTATATGTATCCTATAAGGGCACAATTGTATTTTCATGTTGAAGTAGAATAATTACTTCATTATTTTATGGGTATAACAATCTTTTTTTCCTCAATGTGAAAATTTTAAGTAATTGACTTTCAATGTTCTGAATATCCTCAATAAATTTAGTTTTATCCGTCTCTATTATGTTCTTAGTAGAGAGACAGAAAAACCTAAAAGCTCTAGACCTCTCAGAATACCCAACAAGAAACAGCTAATTGTCCTAAGGTCCAGTTTTTTTATGTGGCATATATGGCCGAGTTTCAGCTGGATATCCCCAAACATGTAGATACTTAATGCTAGGAGATTTTTTCAGTTCATAACTCATATAAGGTTTTAGATACTATTTTACTAGGTACTCTATTAATGAGATAAACAACAGTCTTTTAAGGCTTCACTCCATAATGACTCTGGTAGAGTAGTGTGAGCTATCATACTCTAATCATGTCCTTAAGTATCCAGTTTCGTCTCTCAAACACCACCATTTTGATGAGGTATCTCTAGCATGGTGTACTGAGCTATAATACCATATTCTTTCAGAAAATTTGCAAAAAATTATGGACATCTATCTAATTCATCGTATCTGCCATAGTACTCACCACTACGGTCAGATCTAACGGCTTTAATCTTTTTATTTAGTTGATATTCATCTTCAACTTTATAGATTTTAAACATGTCCATGTTAGAGATATCAATGACAACACGTGACTCATGTGAAACATGTGATCCATGTGAAAGACACCCCCATGAAATCAACCAGATCCTAAAATCTCTCCATGATTATAGGAACACATGGGACTCTTGGGATTCATGCACCATGTGTTTCTCATTCTTTCTCTCAGTCAATATTTTCCTATTCTTTCTCTCAGTTAATGTTTTCCTATTGTATATCCTAAATCAGTGTAAACATGTGACCAATATGTGTATATATATACTACCAAGAACCATAGCTAATAGTATCTTGTTTTTGCATAAATAAGTCTTCTTCTTCTTCTTATTTATCTTGGCATCAGAGCCACTCCTGTACCATGTCGAGTATTTCCTCTTCATCTTCCCTCACCTCCATCCAAACACTTGCATCCATGGTTACTCCCAATCCCAACATCACTTACTTTCTAAATGTCAAACTCGACAAGGGAAACTATCTGCTGTGGTGTTCCCAGTTCCTTCCTCTTCTCAAGCTCCACGATCTCGAAGGCCTCATCGATGGAACCTCTCCGTGTCCGGTCCGGTTCCTTCCTTCTACCGAGAAGGATGCTCAACCCACTATCAATTTAGAATACACTCACTAGATCAAGTTTGATCAGATGCTCTTATGTTGGCTTATCTCCTCGCTCACTGAGGTTGTTCTTGCTCATGTCGTCGGCCTCACCATATCTCGTGATGTGTGGTGCTCTCTAGAGCGAATCTTTATGTCACCCTTCAGAGCTAGAGTGCAGCAACTCAAATATCAGCTGCACACCGTCAAGATGGGCACCTCTTCTATGTCAGAGTACATCCAGTTTGTTAAGTCCATCGTGGATAACCTGGCAGCAGTGGCTAATTCAGTTGCCGACTCCGACTTCGTCTCTACCTTGCTCAGTGGTCTGTCTCCCGAATATGACTCGTTCGTCACCTCCGTCAACACACGAGTCGACCCTGTACTGTCAGAAGAACTCATCGGCCTCATGCTCAGCCAGGAGATTTATCATGGGCGTGCTATCACTTCACCAGACTCCACAACCCTCATCTCCCCTTCTCCTGCGGTTCATACTGTTTCCCGCACTCCAAGCTACCATCCAGCTCCATCTTTTTCTGTGGTCGTGGACGTGGCCGAGGCAGGGAGCGCGGTCGTGGTCGTGGACGTTCCTTCTTACCGTCACATCAGTCCACTGGTGGCCGACCTCAATGCTAGATCTGCAATCGTTTTGGCCATTATGTTAACCAATACTACAATCGTTATGATGATCCGGCTAGTCCAACTGCTCTTCTCCACTCTTATGGGAATAGTCCAGTCGATCCCAACTGGTATGTTGACTCCGGAGCCACTCATCACCTAACGGCTGACATTGCGAATCTGGCAGTTCACTCCGAATATCAAGGACCCGACAGAGTTCGCATGGGTAACGGGACAGGTTTGTCTATCCGAGCTACTGGTGCTTCTTTATTGTGTTCTCCTGTTTCTTCCTTTGTCTTAAAAAATCTTTTACATGTTCCTGATATCACTAAAAATCTTCTGTCTGTTAGTCAATTTACTGCTGATAATAAAGTCCTTCTTGAATTTCACCCTGACTCTTGTTTTATCAAGGATCTCTCCACTCGAAAAACTCTACTGCGGGGATAACTTAAGGATGGTCTGTATGTCTTCTCCCTGGGGAATCATAACTTCACCGCCTATCCCCAGGCTCTTCTCGGTGAGTGTGCATCTTCCTCCATCTGGCATGAGCACCTAGGTCATCCCTCCACCAGAGTTGTCTCCAGTGTTTTATCTCAGCATCAGCTTCCTTTCCTCCCTGACCGTACTGGTACCCCTCTCTACATCCCCTGTCAGCAAGAAAAAAGTCACCGTCTTCCTTTTCGTCATCTTCCACGATTGCTACTACTCCTTTAGAGCTTATTCACTCTGATCTATGGGGTCCGTCTCCTATGTCCGCTGTAAGTGGTCATGGCTATTATATTAGCTTTGTAGATCACTACAGTAAGTATATTTGGCTTTATACTTTAATAAATAAAAGTGATGCTTTCTCCAACTTTCTTGAGTTCAAAATTCATGTGGAAAATTTTTTAGGCGTTCCATTAAAGCACTCCAAGCTGATGGTGGTGGCGAGTTCATTAAATTTAAACCTTACTTGTTTTCTCAGGGTATTGCTCATCGCTTATCCTGTCCACACACTAGTGCCCAAAACGGCACCGCAGAAAGAAAGCACTGCCACCTTGTTGAGACCAGCCTTACTCTTCTGGCTCAGTAAAATGTTCCATTTCATTACTGGCCTTATGCTTTCCAAACTGCCTCATTTCTCATCAATAGAATGCCCACCCCCGTCCTCCATCATCTATCTCCCTACCAGAAATTATTTCATAAAGCACCTGACTATCTTTCCTTACAAATTTTTGGTTGTGCTTGCTACCCTCATCTGCGTCCATATCAAACTCATAATTTTAATTTTCGGTCCAGTCAATGTGTCTTCTTAGGTTACTCAGCTTCGCAAAAAGGTTATTAATGTTTGCATGTCCCCTCTAGTCGTATTTACATCTCTCAGGATGTTGTGTTCGACGAATCTTCCTTTCCTTTCTATTCTCCTCTGCCCTCCCTCTCCCCTACTCCCACGCCTTCACCACCGATCCCCATCTTCATGCCTCTGTTACCTTCTATTGTTCCAGTCCCCTCTTCTCATGCGGGCCCCACCAATGACTCTTCTCGTCCTCCACTACCACCCCATCACACACTCCTTCTCCACCACCTCCACCAGCACCCGCCGATGAGTCCTTCTCCTCGTCCTCATCCTCAGGCTCTCCCAGTCCCCTTCCTACCAGGACCCACCATATGGTCACCAGAGCACAGGATAACACCAGAACACCAAAATTTTGGCTAGCCACCTGGTATCCCATGCCTACCTGTCTCATGGCTGACTTGGCCACCACTCCTGTCGAACCCACATGTTTCACGCAAGCTTCTAAAGATCCCAAGTGGCGCCAGGCAATGGACACTGAGATGAATGTCTTGCTTAAGAATAAAACCTGATCCCTTGTGTCATACCACCCTACCATGAATCTGGTTGGTTGTAAATGGGTTTTCAAGTTAAAACATAAATCTGATGATTCCATTGACAGGTATAAGGCCCGCCTGGTGGCTAAGGGTTTTCATCAACAAGTAGGATTAGACTATTGTGAGACATTCAGTCTGGTCATCAAATCGACCACTGTCCGTACCGTGTGCAGTCTGGCCGTCTCCAAGGGATGGTCTATTCGATAGTTGGATGTGAATAATGCATTTTGCAGGGTTTTCTTACTGAGACAGTCTACATGGAACAACCTTCGGGGTTCATCAATCCCGCTCATCCCAATCATGTATGCAAGCTTCACCGCAGTATCTATGGCCTCAAACAGGCTCCACGGGCCTGGTTTTTTCGTCTCACCAGTTATCTAGTCACATTGGGCTTTGTGGGCTCCAAGTCCGACACGTCTCTCTTCCTCCGACGGGTTGGGACAAATCTTCTTCTGGTTCTTATCTATGTGACGACATCATCATCACAGGCAATGACTCACGGGCTGTCACTCTTCTTATTCAAGAAGTAGGCCAGGAGTTCTCATTAAAAGATCTCGGCCCACTGCACTATTTCTTGGGCGTGGAGTGTCATCGTACAACCTCAGGTCTAATTCTCTCTCAACAGAAGTACATCCGTGACTTGCTTCACCGACTCAAGATGGATGGTGTCAAGCCTGTCAGCTCGCCTATGGCCACTTCCTGTAAGCTATCCAAGATTGTTGGCAAGTCTCTCTCTGACCCCTTTGTCTATCGAAGTATTGTTGGGGCTCTACAATACTTAAGCTTTACCAGACCCGATATTGCCTTCTCAGTGAACAAGGTCGCTCAGTTCATGCAAGCTCCAACCGATGAGCATTGGAGCGCTGTAAAACAGATCCTCTGTTACCTCAGATCTACCATTCAACATGGCCTTTTTCTCTCTCGTCATTCTTTTGTACAGCTTACTGCTTACACCGATACAGATTGGGCAGGGTCGATCGATGATCGAAAATCTACCAGTGGCTATTGTGTCTTTCTTGGTACAAATTTCATTTCTTGGAGCTCAAAGAAGCAGTGCACTGTGACACGATCTAGCACTGAGGCAGAGTATAGGGGCGTGGCCAATGCTACAGCAGAGGTTGTTTGGTTGCAGTCATTACTTCGTGAGTTTGGAGTTCCGCAATCTCCCCCAATAGTTCTCTGTGACAACCTCGGTGCAACATATCTCTCGATCCGTCTTATTCGTCACTCCCGCTCCAAACATGTTGAGATTGACATTCATTTTGTGAGGGACTATGTTGCCAATGGAGTCCTGGATGTTCGGTTTGTCAGCACTAAAGACCAACTAGCAGACATCCTTACTAAGTTTTTGAGCTCATTCAGATTTTCTATGCTGAAGAACAAGCTCTCGGTTCTTTCGAACCCGCTTTGCTTGCCGGGGGGTGTTAGAGATATCAATGACAACACGTGACTCATGTGAAACATGTGATTTATGTGAAAGACACCCCTCATGAAATCAACCAGATCCTAAAATCTCTCCATGATTATAGGAACACATGGGACTCATGGGATTCATGCACCATGTGTTCTCATTCTTTCTCTCAGTCAATATTTTTCTATTCTTTCTCTCAGTCAATGTTTTCCTGTTATATCTCCTAAATCAGTGTAAACATGTGACCAATATGTGTATATATATACAACCAAGAATCATAGCTAACGGTATCTTGTCTTTACACAAATAAGTTTTTTCTTCTTCTTCTTATTTATCTATCCAGTGATAAGAATTTCTTATGTTTTAAGTATAGGTACTCATAACGAGAGTAATCGCCCGTGGAAGTGAAGAAGTATATGTGTCTATTCTAAGAAGTTGTAGGAAATGGGCCACAAATGTCTGTATACACTAAATCAAAGATGCATGAACTCCTTCTAGCACCAAACTTCCTAATGTTTGTTTGTTTGTTGTTTATACAACTCGAATATACTCCTAGATCAGAGTAATCTAAATGACCTTTGAGCATTATAATTAATCTTTAAGGAAGGAAAATTTGAATGAAATGCACCAGAATCTCCTCAGAGAGTTTCAATTTCAGTGCCTCTAGTTTCGAATTAAGGTTGGACATTTCATAATGTACTCCCTTATATTTTCTTTACCGTTGTTACGCATATTAACCAGCCTGCTAAGATGCGTGCCAGCCTCAACTTTATCCAATTTGGTAAATCAATTGCCTACTTCAGTTAGAAAACTCTTAGCACTAATTTTATCAAGCATAAGACCCTTGATGGTTATAGGAATAGAATGCTTCAATATCATTAGGCACATCATATTAGACCTCTCTCATAATTGATCTTTTCTTCTATTGAACACTTGTCGGTAATAACAGAGGGTTCATCAGTCCTTAAGGCATAGTCTAGGTCTATAAAACCAAGAATAATTTTAACATGGTCACGCCACTTCTCAAAGTTTGTACCATTCAACACTGGGATGTCATTGAGGCTTGCAAAAATTAAAGATGCATTTACTGATAAACAGAATAAAAATAAGACTATATAGCATACAAATTTTCATCAATTTAACTTTAATAAATATTGCATTTAATAAAATTCTATTGTAATGCCCATAAAAGGAAATTTTAGAAAATACAACCAGTCTGACCGACAGAGCTGCCAGTCAAACTTTCAGAACAAGTTGTATCTCTCAATACAAATGCTGTACTAACCCAATATAGATGATTTGAAGTTCAGGTCCTATGTTAGAGAACAACCTTCTTTTGGGTCGACTATCCTTATAGGATTGGTTTCAAAGTTTAAGTTATCTGTATCGATCATATAATATATGTGATGACCCGTCCATAATGACAACCTTTCTTTGGGTCGATTGCCACACAAACTTATGCATCTAGATTCTTGTTCTGTCGTCGGACTAGTTGATAAAATTAATGCAATATGGGATGTAGTGATGATAACTTTTCTTTAGACCGATTGTCACACACCAAGGTTCTCCTAAAAAATGCAATACCCACATCAAGTATCTGGCGCCGTATACAATTTGGCCAAACATGGTCTTCCTTTGGACAGTCTATTGTCCGCATGAATTATATACGCAATTTTAGTGCTCTTTTATTATTTTTGTAACATGAACATGTATATATATACACGTTATTTGTGTGTTATCTACTGTAATAAATTTCAATATCATCATGCTAGAACAATATAAACAATATAATAAATATTGATGTAGTGGAAGCATGTAAGAATATACATAGCCATAGTGATTAACAATTCAATGTCTACTTTGTGTCAACTAACTACTGATTTGTCATGTCCAATGTATGTAATACTGTAGTGCTCATCAAGAGCTTCGAAACAAACTGTTTATATGCCTAAAGTAGAGGTCAGATGAGCCCGTAATGATTAGTTGAAGTTTCAATTAGTAAAATAGGTCAGTAGTGCTTATCGGATTTGCATAAATATCCAGATCCAACCCACAGTGCTATAAGTTACGGGTCTCTTGTAATGGGTCGGGTTTAAATAAACTGAAAAAAACCAAATTGACCCAATATGAGATAGATTTGAATTATATTTTCTTGTTGGATCAAAGTCCTAATTCTAACCCTAATCTAACTCAATAATCCCAATTAATTAGGAAACCCAAAATCCTAACAATTTTTTTATCTTTTGTCGTCCAATTGCTGCCGCCAGCCCATGGTGGCCGACGGCCTGCACGTCAACAGCAGGCAATGGCCTGCTGCCGCGCTGCCCTGACGCGCACACGCGCAGTAGGCAGTAGCGCGTGCATGGCTAGGCCAGGGCTCACACACGGCGTGAACATGTCGTGCGTAAGATCTTGGCTGCACAATAAAATTTTAAATTAAACAAAATAAAAACATATATTTAATTCCAGAAAACATATATACAAAATTCAATTATTCATCTTCTATTTAATTCAATTATATGAGACACAAATAATTTTACTGAGATAAATAAAGAGATCGTTCTTGAAATCAATAGATCGAGATCAAAATTTTTCTTTATATCTCGATGATCCAATAAAGAAGAGGCTATGATACCAATTGTTCATCTAATAATTATTGCAAATAAGATCACATGCATATAATAACCTTTTTATCAAGTTCAAAGAGAAAGAGGGTTTATGCAGATCTGATTCCATTACAAAGAGATGTCGAAGGTTGCAGGATCTTGAGGACGCGGAGTTGAGGAAGGATTCTTCTCCCCAATTAGTAAGTTCTCTTCTTGATCCTTAGAGGAGATGAGAGGCCTCCAAGAGAGAGAAAGTTCTAATGAAGAGAAAATTCTACCCATGATATATATAACATGAAGGTAAAAACCTAATTCAACTCATAATAAAGGTAGGCCCTTGATTAATAACATGAGTTTCACGCGTGTAGATGAGTGTCACATCATAAATTAAATACACTCAGGGCTAAGTGTAATTGAAACAAGTCTAGACTCAAACCATTAGACTTGATCAATTCCTAAATGGGTCTAACAACATAGGTTATAAAGGCGAGTACAAATATCCAATTGACTTGACTAGGCCCTAATAAATTTAGACTTTTTTTTACTTGAAAAAGTTGAGCGGAAAGCTCTACTTCAAAATAAATATATATAAGAAAAATAACAGTTACAAAGTAGCAACTAGAAAGAATTATTCTTCAACATCTAAAATCGTTATGTAGTTAGACTTTTCCCTACCATAAGCATACATGAGGATAAGGAGCAGACCTAATCATCACTCACCGCACAATATAGATACTTAGGGGGACCAAAACCAGCCCTCTACTAGTTAATAAATGAATAAAGTACAAAACCAAAAAATAGCTGCAACTACTACAATCCAACAACCAGCAACAGTTTAAACTAAAACTTTACAAGCCCAAAGAAAAACATCAAGAACAAGAGACCAAAAAAAAGAGATAAACTCTAGTTCCACCCTTGAAATCAGTAGAACAGAACCACCTTTCTCTTCCACCTTCAAACATTGAAGAGCTCAGCATCAACACTCCAGCAGCAGGAAGCTTTGCTTTCGCTGCAGCTGTCAATATTTCCTCCTTTCTCTTCTTGCAATAGGGCCTACCCAGAAATTGATGAAGAAAACTGTTGGGATTTGGGTCGAACAAATAGTCCCACATTGGCTAGACGTGGGGATGGTCTTGAGTTTTATAAGGATTTGGGCAACTCCACCTAACAAGCTAGTCTTTTGGGATGGAGCCCCGAGTCCTTCAATTGGTATCAGAGCCATGCCCGAACTTAGTCGTGTGTGTGGGTGATGTTCGACAATGTAGATTTCCCTAATGGCGCAAAGGCGCAATGGGCATGCCCACCCCACTGGCGCAAAAGGCGCAATAGACCCCTGCGAAGCTAATGTTTGGCTCTCGAGAAATTTGCCAGTGGTGCTCCTTTACAATGGGCGTGCCGGCCACCACGCGGTTGTATATCGAAGGGGATTGTTGGGATTTGGGTCGAACAAATAGTCCCACATCGGCTAGACGTGGTGCTCCTTTACAATGGGCGTGCCGGCCACCACGCGGTGTATATCGAAGGGGGATTGTTGGGATTTGGGTCGAACAAATAGTCCCACATCGGCTAGACGTGGTGCTCCTTTACAATGGGCGTGCCGGCCACCACGCGGTGTATATCGAAGGGGGATTGTTGGGATTTGGGTCGAACAAATAGTCTCACATCGGCTAGACGTGGAGATGGTCTTGGGTTTTATACGGATTTGGGCAACTCCACCTAACAGGCTAGTCTTTTGGGATGGAACCCTGAGTCATTCAAAAACAACATCGTAAAAAATTTGACACCATCTAGTTGCAACTGTTTCTGAATGTTACTTAAACTCCATTGTAAAAGCAAATGTTTCAATGAATTAGGCAATTGAGGAGAATCAAAAAAAACTGGCAGCCATCATCCATATATCTTGTGCAAATTCACAATTTAAGAATATATGATCTCTAGTTTCCAATTCACACCCACAGAAGACACAAAAAGGATCACCATACCAGCCTTTTTTAATAAAATGATTTTTAGTATGCAATCTATCTTTCATCAGCATCTATAAGAAAACCTCACTTTTGAGGGGAGCAATGGAATTCCAAATCATAGAGGACCACCCAATCTGCACAGCCCATAATTAAGGAACTTATACCAAGAGTTAACAGAAAATTTTCAAAAGAACATGGTGGCTGATGAATTCTGTCATGCACAAGATCAAGACCAGAGATGAGCAGAAGCAATTTGCCTTTCACCAATCTCACTTCAATGGATGGTCTATTAATCATCAAATACCACTGCCATGTACCATTCAATAAAAAAACTTTGTTTATCCACTGTTGATCGCAAATTCAATGACAAAACTATCAAATTATTACCTTTCCAATAAGATAATCTCTGAAAACACTTATCTATCAATGGTTGCCAATCTCTTTTAGTCAATTTTCTGGAATTGAGAAGTAGACCAAGGTATTTGAAAGGAAGAGACAAGAGGACAATCAAGCAAAGAATTGAGCATAATTCCTCTAGAAGCAAATTTTCCAAAATACACCAACGAATTCTTGGCAAAATTAATGCTTAATCCAGAGAAACCCTCAGAGAGTATAAAATGAGCTTAGATTGGTGATGTCTGATCTGTTTGCTTTGCAAATAGACTTAAAATGAACATGCCTGAAGGTATATATCTATACTCATATTTCGTACGTGCATAAGATTAATTCATTATATGTAAAGCGTATTATTAAGTAGTTGATTCAAGTTTATTGTTCAGAAATTTTATTTCGAATGAAAAGGTCAGAAAACAACAAAATACACTATTTCGAACAGTTCAGAGTGAGCACAACAAAAAAAAGTTTGATGAAAAGTCTAAGCACTTAAACTTCCAAACAAACAGGATTTTGATAATGTGCAAAGAGTGGAATAATAACTGATATAAATATAGAAAGGACCAAGAATATCTATCATGGGCTCGTGAGCCTCCACAATTTGTCGATGTGGCCAGACCTGCAGAAATCGCCCACGAGAGCTCTGAATTCGATCGGATCTCTATTTTTTCACTCTAGCTACAGTGAATCAAGTGAAAAAGCTGAATGATTTGACCGGCTCTCAGATATCCGATTTTTAGCCTTTGAAAACAAACAAGACCTTAGTTTTTAGCCACTCCAAGTGTAATTGACTGCTAAATCGGTGTGATCATGGTTAAATTGGAAAATAGTTTAGAGATGGCGAGGATTCATATAGAAAAAGTTTCATTTCTCGACCAATTCAATTAAGATCAACCTAGGACTTCAGATCCATGACACAATAATGAACAAAACTCAACTAGTTATTGTCGAATTCCAAATAAGATGGAAAACCTCTAAGCTTCTGTTGATCTTATTTCGATCTTAATTAAATTCCTAATCAACTCAACTCGTTTAACAAAGCCTCAGGTATTATTCAAACTCTGACAACATTTGTTTCAGCCCATTAACAAGTGGGCCTAGATCATACATAATCAATTTCGAGATATTAATTTTCAGCTACTTCTGATGGGCTTCTACTTCCGCACTGGTGTTGGGCTTTTATACAAGTCCAAAGTCCAAACAGATGTATAGATGTAGCTGGTGAGCCCAGTCCACAAACTGGCAAATCTTCTCTGATGTTGATGCATACAAGCTTCACGCTTGGTATCCCAAAGAGGAACTACATACAAATCAAATGTAGTATACAAAATACGAGATGGACTTGTGTCATTCCTCAAGGATTGAGGCCAAATTTTTCCCACTCGAGTACAACTATATGACATTCGAATGCAAGATCCACGCCGATTGAAGTTGATCTACATTATTTTAAGTAATGTATTTTGAACTTTTTGCCAATCCATCAAGTTGGTACAAAATGGACGACTGAAAATAGTGATTTGATTAGTTTCACGGTATATAATATTTGAAATTTAACAAAAATTAATATGTGAGAGTTTTTAAGTGTTTAAATTATAATGAAATCGCCGGATCAAAAATTTGTATGTCTAAAAATGTAGATCTATGCAATATGTTATTTTCTACCGTCCATTTTGCGCCTACTTAATGGATGGGTAAAAAGCATTCAAAATACATGATTTTTAATTTTAATGATTTGAAATAATGTAGATCAACTTCAACAGAATGGATCTTGCATTCAGATGTCATAGGGTTGTATTTGAGTAAGAAAGCTTCGGCTTCGATTCTTTTCGAAATGGCACAAGTCTATCTCAATATGATATTCTATTTTTGAAATTGTTGGGTATTCTGCTTAACAAGAATCAATCTGATAACTAATCAAGATCACTGAGATATCAACAATCTAATTGGCCAGGTCGGCAAATATCAGGTGGGAGGTTTTCCGTTCAATAGAACGTTCCTTAATTAAGAACCACCTTTCAATTTCCTCCGTGGTTAAAGTACCAATTAGACTGAATCTAAGTCAGTCTCGATATACTGTAAAGTATATCCCCTGTATAAAGGACTTAATCCACTTAAACATATTTGGAGTGAGGTACGCTTAGAGCGAATCTCCTTAAGACAATTACGTCTCCCGCACCGGTGCTAACGGGATAATGGACGCTGGTCTCCCAAGATACAACACTCCTTCACGGTATTTGGATAGCACTACCAAATCACGTACAGTCGAACCTTAGTAAACCAGTACCTTCACAGGATCGTTGAAGCAGCGGTACAAGGACAAATTTCAACTGAATATTTGCCTTTACTCTCTGGAGGAGCACCCACTGTTGAGGACGAAGGAAGGTTGAAGAATTTTTCTTCAGAAGTACCAGATTAAGACAACAATTCTTATAAAAGAATCTGTTGAATTTTCTGATTCCCCTTTCAGAACAATTTTACAGAATCTCTTTTGGAAGTCGCTTCGGAAACCGAGTTACGGATTTTTCACTTCACGCTGGAAGTCGCTTCAGAACTTCACCGCTAGTTCAGAATGCAGAGCTTCAGAACTCAGATATAGAGAGAGAGATTATTTTTTGGTGTTGTAGTTGGTGTTGTTCAATTGAGAGATTGGAGTGCTTTATATAGCACTCCAGGAGGGGCCAACAGGTTCGAATCCAAACGAAAGGCTGCAACCTTTGGCCGTCCAACAGGTTCGCAACCGTTGGCAGTCCAACAGATTCGCATCCGTTGGCAGTCCAACAGGCTCGCAACCCTTGGCTGTCCAACTGGTCTGACACCTGTTGGCGGATCGGTTCGAATCCTGACAGCGGAGCGGGTCTGTTGGCGGGGCGAAGCGGGTCTGGTTCGGATCCGGAGTGGCCCATACCCTTGAGACCTGATTCAAAAAAAAACCAGGCAGGGCAGGAACCCGAACCCAGACCCAGGCCCGGGCCCGGCGCCGGCCGGCTGGCCGCCGCCGCCGCCGCCAGCGGCGGCGCGCGCCCGCACGCATACACGTGCGGGCGGGCATACATTCCTCCCAATCGCGCGCGGAAAACTCCAAGTACCCAAAGGGCACGCCCTTTGTTCTCAATTTTCTCTATTTATACACCACAAACTTCCATCCCACGGCCAATGTGGGACTAAATGCTTTTAGCTACCTTAGTCCCGTTTTGGCTTTGAATTAGGCAATCTTTAGACTTGAATATCTCATTCATTCGAAGTCGGAATGAACATGTGAATATACCACGTTCATCCCCAATGGAAGGAGAACACACTCCAACCATCATCCATTTGATTCGATCAACGGATCTCGCCATAATTCAACTCGAAGATTCATACTTATATTCTTCAATTCCAATAGAAATGTTGTTACTTTTGAATCCACCTTGACGTACCATGAAATCTTACACACATAATTTTGGTGTAAGATTATCATAGGGTTAACATGTTAGGGCCTGATCTAACCAAACAGCATATATCTTACTATTTATAAATTATAACATTTTGATTTCATAGAGTCACACCACCTGTAGATTGTAGGGGTGAGCAGAGTTCGGTTATAACCGAAATAACCGACCAAAAACCGAAACTCGAACCCGAACCGAACCGAACCGCTCTACTTCGGTTGGTTTTCGGTTTTGGGTTACAAAACCCGAACCCGACCGAACCGAACCGAACTTCTCACCCTATGTATTACCCCACCCAAATTCAATTTAGTGAATCATATAGTTCATAAAAAAATAGGTGGAACATTATCTCATTAGTTCTAGCAATATCATATTTTATATTGAATATGTGAAATCCATGTTAAGTACACTATAATATTTATATTAATATAGTTCTTTCTTTTGTAATCTTGTTAGTAAAAGTTAATAATAATTATGCGAGCTTTGATATAAGAGCCCAAATACAGTGTAAAAGTTTTAGAACATGAAATTTTCAATTCACATTAAGATTAGGGTGTTTTTCTTGTTTCTAATTTAGGTATTGGATATTTGAGATTAGGATATTTAAAGGATGATAATATAATGGTGATTAAAAAATGCAAGAATGATGAAAATATATGAGCTTAACCGAAAAAAATCGAAAAACCGAACCGAACTGAGTCGGTTCGGTTCGGTTCGGTTACTAAGTCTAATCGGTTCGATTCGCTTTTGAAAAAATTAGTAAAAACCGAACCGAACCGAACCGATGCTCACCCCTAGTAGATTGTATGCCTAATTTTCATCGATCCAGAAATAAAATGTTATAGTGCTACCTCGCATTCATTATGGTACCAAAAAAAAAAAAAAAAAAAAAAAACGTGACAAAATATTCCATGATTTAGATGCAAGATATAGCATTTTTGGGTCATGCAGCCCTAATGCAAAATTTCACATCAAATGTGCGTGCATAATCTTATCTTTCTCGTGATTTAAAGGTAGAAGAAGAACACAACCCCTTATTTTTCTGGGTTGTGTTTTGGGAAAATGTTTTAATATATTTACTGAATCTTCCTACATCAAAACTCTCAATAGCAATTCAAATTCTATCTATTATTATGTGAGCTCTTTTTCAAGTTTTCATACATATGGGTTCGTTTATATTGTGAGACATTGGAGACAATTGATAAAAAAATCATACACTAATCAGGACTTGCACCACATCTTCTAGCGCACATCCTGCCGTAGCCCTTTCCACCTCATCAGAATTAACATCCTTTCGACAAGCATGATATCTGTCATTACATAAAGTGTTATGGATGCGTATATTATATGATAAGTCTCAAAGTATTCTGGTGTGTAGCGATAATGATGTTAAAATTGCTAAGTTCGGTTGTCAAAGACCTCAAAAAAGAGTAATCATCAACGAAGAGAATTTCTACACAAGGGATGCCGCTTTATACAGGCATGAAGAGAATAAGGTGTTGTGGGCACTTGGGTGAAACATGATCAAGATGGCGACTAAAGAGACTACATAGTTTCTAAAAGAGATTGAGATGGTTCTTGTTCCGTTTCGAGCTGATCAGCGCAATCCATTGCCGGAGATGTCAGAGGCATGGTCCGAAGTGGAGGACATTTTAGGAAAGTGCATGGTAAGATTAGTTGGTGTGTTGGAGTTGGACGGTTAATTGACATGATGTGTGAGAAGTAGAGATGCTTTTGTTTTTTGTCGTTTTAGACAATTAATTTATACGATGAGAATTGTTGTTATATTTTATTAAATTTATAAATTAATATGAAACTGAAATAAATAAAAAATGTGAAATTTTACAATATAATTTGATTTACAAAAGTTCATATATTCAAAATTGATGAGTTTGCGAACCACTAATTAGCCAATAATTTTTATTAGTTTAAAATAGGATGGAATCAAAATTAAGTCCATTCCCGCATTCATTTCATTTCAAAATATAAATGTAGCAACATATACAAAGGACCAAAATTAAATTAGCAAAAAACAAAAGGCTCTTTCCCTCCCCCTAATTTTTAATTTGATCTCTTTATTAATGTTCCTATTTAATAATTTGGTATATTTTGTATTAGTCTGTAAACTTATGTATATTTCATAATTTAGGCATTCAAATTTAGACACAAAATTAAGCTGATATAAAACGGGATGGATCACAATCACCTTCAATCAATGGAAAAGAAACTAGAGTTTAAAAAAGAGGAGATGAGGAAAGATTAGCGTATGAGGAAAAAGAAATAAGAAAAGAATAAATTCGGACTTCACACCTCTTACACCATGGTTTCAAACCCAATCTCATGAACTCAAGGCTAAAGAAATCTAACTAAATTTTTTTTTTATTCATTCATTCATATTGACTAGAAATAATAGAAGTATGGGGCTTATTTATAAGCTTTACAAAAGTCCATCTTTCAGAAAATATATGATATATTAATAATTTTCAAATAAAAGAAAATTACTAAAATTAAAATAAAGTAAAAAACTAGAATTAAAATAATACAACACGTGATGTCCTCATTATTTCTCTCAGGGTGGGGAAAGCTCGACCCCGTTGAGTGTAGAATATCCACATGAAACATCTCAATCGGACCTTGGTGGTGGTATGAGAACCGTCGGTCGTGCATCAAGTTCGAACCACGGCGGTGGAGGTGGGGCTGGCCTCCGTAGATCAGTTATAATCGATAGTAGATCTGAAAAGATACATATAACTGAAAGAGTTAAATCCACTTCACTGAATACTGAACTGACTCCAGGGTCCTATGGGAAATCCAACTCATCAGTAATGAAAGTAATCATCCTCAGACCTCTAGAAGGACATATACGTTGAGCGAGCAACTGATTCACAGTTCCGAGAGGGATCATCTCTGAGTGAATCTAACTATCATCACATTTTTAATTGTAAATTCCTGCAAAATACTATGTGGATAGGCAGTAAATTTGTAGTTATCATTACAAATTGTTATATGTTTATAGGTCACATCATGCATTTCAAGCAAATGCAATGCAACAAACTCACTAGGTAAAACTCTTAAAGATAAGACATAGAGATATATGGATTTTCTTGGAGGATGTACATTAGATACCAATAACAGTATATCAACACTAGGACCAATAGAAATAAATCCAAAATCAAGAAATAACTCCAGGCATTCATTAAAAAGGAGAAATATTAGGAGTAACTTGATGAACTATAGTAAAAAAAATTCCAATGACTCACTAGAAAGAAAAATTAAGAGCAACCATATAACCATAATTTGAACAAGAGAACTCAAATTGCTTACTAGATGTAACGACGCTAGTATCAACAATCTCACATTCAATCCATCCTCTATCATAGATGTGGCAGTTGAATATCTAGCAACTTGTACAGGCATACTAGACTCTACTAATACGTGCTCAGGATCACTAGTATCATTCTCTGAAATATCAATATCATCATGTATAAGTGTATTAGACTTAACTAAAGCATCTTGAACATCACAAATACTCTCTTCATGAATAGAGGTTTTCTCAAATGTAGGTGTGTAGGCTGTCTAAAAATCACTAAAAGACAAGCCATTAAAAAGCAGAGTTTCAAGTTCTAGACACGAAGACTCAACACCCGCGTCTCAACATCAAGGCGCGTGGGCTCGACACCCGCGTCTCAACATCAGGGCGCGTGGGCTCGACACCCGCGTCTCAACATCAGGGCGCGTGGGCTCGACACCCGCGTCTCAACATCAGGGCGCGTGGGCTCGACACCCGCGTCTCGGTTATAACTGCCCTGGTTATGGGACCAGTCGCCGCCCACATAGCGGGGAGGTCAGCCCCTCGTTGTGGAGCGTTTTTAGGGGGCATGTTCACCCTGGAACCCCTATAAATAGCCCCGTCGCTATTGAAGAAGGGGTCAGATTTTCTTGAGTTAGACGACAACAAGACAGAGACAGGAGAAAAAGAGCTAAACTCTTCAACAAGCTCGCTGCGTACGAGTTGTCCTTTGCCTACCTTCTCTTTGAGAGTTTTGGTAGACAAGAGCTGTGTTACTCCTTCTACCAACCAAAGAGAAGATCCTGACGATCCCGACGGTCATCCGGTCAACGGAGAACAAGATTCACTCTCCACCGCCACATGAAGAACCCAGCATTAAACAAAGGGAGGATTCAAGACTCAACATCCTCCCTCCCTTGTAACTGGAAGGGAAATTGTTTTGTTGTAATTTTTCATCTGATTCAAGGAAATTTTACAGCACCTCTTTCTTTTTTTTCCGGCGCGTACAAGAGATGGCGACTCCGCTGGGGACTACATTTGTCACTGATGAGCAAATCGTGGCGCAGGATGACGTCCTCCGTAAGGGGAAGATGGTCGAATCGCTCATTGTCGAGTTCGACCAGGAGAAGTACGAAGAGTTTCTCTCTTCCGGCTCCAAGAGCCCAAAGACCCGCGTCTGCCGCCGGGTCCGACGGGGAATGGCCCCGAGGCCCGATCTGTGGCTCTCTCGGGCGCTGCTGCTGCCAACTGTGCCAAGCAAGGTACACGCGCCAACGCCTCTCAGAAGGCCCGCGTGGTCCCAGGCACAACTGCCTTTGCGACCAACCGCGTGGCACAGAACACCCGCGTCAGCGTCTCTCAGGAGACCCGCGTGGTTAAAATCTCTGATGTTCAGCATCAGGATGTTGTTGGTCTCTCTCCACCTCCGCGACGCAACCGGAACGCTGAGCGTCGACAGAGGAGACGTGCGCGTCAGCTGCAAGTTGGAACCTCTGGTTGTCTGACTGAGGCTGGACGCAGCATACAAACTGGCGCCTTGCTCGCGCCCCGTGAAGTCCGCGTTTGGCGGCCCAAACGCGAGATTCCTTCAGTTAGGTCCTCTGAGGACCAACTCACCAAACGCCAAGGTGAAGCCTCTGCGCCTTGTCAAGCACAAGAGGCACGCGCCTATAGACGTGGGGCCCAACAGCCCACTCTCTCTCAAGTGTCTTTGCCCCGACACACCAAGCAGCAACGCGACAGGCGCGTCTTGTCTCAACAGAGACCCCAGACGCGCGCTGAACAGCTGCGGCGCGAGAACCGCGTCCCTGAAGCCTGCGTCCAGGCTGTACGGCACATGGATGCCTCCCATCTTCGACGTTGCGAGGCTAATCTTTTCAATCCCCCTCCCATGGATTTGAGGGATTATTTGACGAAGAAAAGAAGTGCCAATCAGGCCACTTCGTCGTGTTGCTGCCAACGGCTCATCCATATGCTCTCTGAGTGCCGTTGCGGATCAGGCGTACATCAGCAGTCTTTAGTCAGACAGCCGACCCTGATTCCCCCGTCAGCTAAAAGAAGATGCTCCCACAGAAGGAGAACCTTCTCTGACGTTGAGTACCCGGAGCTCACTGCGAATATAACAAGCAGGAGCAAGGGAAAACAACCTGCAGTCAGCTCAGATGAGTCTGACTCTGAACTGGAAGGGGTGTATCAACACACTCGCACCCGGACTGGGGCCATTCCCCCAATTGACTATAATGCCTTAGCTCATGACATTAAAGTGAATGATTCTCACTCCGCCGTAGCGGAATCGAGGGCTTCGAACTCTTCCGTCGAGAAGGAGACCTCCGCCTACATGACAGGCACTCCTGAGGAGACGGCTAAACGTTTAGAATAGATCCAGAAGGCACAAATGGATATGATTCTTTCTCAGCAGGAATCTATCAACTCCCTCAAGCAGACGATTGCACAGCTGCTCGAAGACAGGAGGAGGTCTCCTCCTAAAAAGTCAAAGGGCAAAGGGAGAAAGGGAGAAAGTTCATCTTCCGAACCTTCTGAGGGGACGCGGCGATCTACTTCCGACTCGTCCAAGTCCTCGTCGAAAGTAAAGGGCGACCAAGACTCGGGGAAGGCTCATGCTAAAAGAATGAGTCAACTGGAGCGACGCCTCGAGGCCCTTGCCAATCGCAAAGACCTCCAAGAAGTAGGAGTGGTCCGGCCCTATCCGGCTGAGTGGGACTTAGTTCCATACCCTCCTAAGTTCAAGGCTCCAACCCTCCAAGCATTTGACGGGAAGGGGTCACCCAACCAGCACATCTACTACTTCAAATCCCAAACCGGGAATGTAGTAGACAACGATGCTATCCTGGCGCGTCTGTTCATCGGCACCCTGAAAGGGTTGGCCTTTGAATGGTTCATGAAGCTCCCAGAAGGTTCTACCAAGAACTGGGGCGATTTGGAGAAGCTGTTCTTAACACGCTTCTTCGAAGATGACTCGGAAGTCACGATGCCCACCCTTTTGGCTACTAAACAGCGAAAGGGAGAGTCCGTTAAGTCTTTCGTGGAAAGGTTTCAGAACGTGGCACTCCGGTGTCCAAGCGGTATGACCCAGGCCACCCTGGTGGAAACATGCCGCCATAATCTCCAAACCTCACTCCTTGCTCAAATAGGAGTTGCTGAAAGCCGCACCTGGAAGCAATTAGTCCAACAAGGTGAACAGGCTGAGGAGATTGTCGCCCGCATCAGAGCGGAGGAAGGTAAGCCTAGGCCGGAAAGGTCGACAAGGCGTGCGCCAGACACATCCCTCCAAACAAAGCGGAAGTATAATTTGGCAACGGAGACCAAATCTCCCGCCAAACCTCAATCAGGCAAGGCGAGTGGCTCTTCAAGCCAGCCACGCGCCAACAAGCAATATTCCTTCAAGGAGAAACATGTCGATTCGCTCTTTAAACTACTCAACAAGAGCAACCGACTGAAGCTCCCTGAAGCTCGGCGCCCCGAGGAAGTCGGCAAGACTGACAATCCCACCTATTGCTTGTACCACAGGATGCTGGGGCACCCTACCAAAAGCTGCTATGTCTTCAAGGACATCCTTCAAGCTCTGATTGACGCGGAGGTGTTGAAACTCCGACCAGAGCAGAAGAAGGTGACGGCTAATGTGACGTCAGTTCTCCAGTTCGGAAGACAACCCCCGACACCCTCTGGAGTAGTCCCTATACCAAGAGGAGAGCTGAGAGTGGTCAACACAGATCCTCACCAGCAGCAAGCGAAAGGCTTGGTACCCATTCCTACACTTCAAGGGGAAATCATGTGGGTCCACCCTGACCTTGTCAATGAACAGCAATGGACTACTGTGACCAACAGGAAATCCAAAGGCAAGGCAAAGGCCTCATCCTGCAATGTGGTGGGTGCCTCCTCTCGAGAAGCCGAGACTGATATTCCCTCGTTAACCGACTCAGAGGAGGAAACAATAGTCTTGGCCGCAGAGCCCAACCAACCGATGGCGGGAACCCGTTCGGGACAGCCGTACTTGAAGCAGTATGGCGAGATGGCGATAGTCCCTCCACAACCAGCTGCAGAACTAACCAAGCCCTCCACAAGACAACCTGTGGAGAAACAGAAAGAAACTCGATTTTCTCGAGCTCTTTCGAAAGGTATGGCGGAAGGATCCACGACACCTTACCGCTTTGATGTCCTGGCTCAACTAGCCAACATCCCGGCACGCATTACCTTGTATGAACTTCTTAGACTATCAAAGTCGACTAGAGAAGCTCTACAAGAAGTTCTGGCAAATGCCGAGGTCTTCATGACCCAGGTGCCGAAGGAGGAGGATGTAGAGGATTGCCTCCACACCTCCCCAAATGCTCCCTGCATTACCTTCACAGCAGATGATATGCAGGTTAAAGGAAAGGATGATCGACCCCTGTATTTCACAGAGTATATTGGATCGTCTGAGGTGAACCGCATTCAGGTAGATCCAGGGTCCGCATTGAGCATCATGCCTCGCCGGGTCATGCAACATCTGGGCATTCCTACTCATCGTTTGAGCCCTACTCAGACAACTATCTATGGGTTCAATGCCAACCAGACCCGTCCGATGGGAAAATCAAGCTCAAATGCCAGATTGGAAGCCTCAAGTCGGAAGTGACATGCTACGTCATCGACGCCGACACTTCCTACAATCTATTGCTGGGACGACCGTGGATTCACCGCAACTCCATCGTTTCCTCCACTCTCCACCAAGTCATGAAATACATTGACGGGAGTGGAAAGGTGCAGACGTTGATTGCCGAAAGGTATCCGTTCAAAGGGGTCGAGAATTATTTCACCGACTCTTTGCTGTACCAAGATCCGGTGGAGACGGATGAAGTCCCGCGACCAGAGGAGCCAGACTCTGGTAACGAATCTGACACCGATCCGAGAAAGAAGAGTGCCTGTGGGAGTTAGAACCACTTGTAAAGAGCACTATTAAGCTCGATGTTGATAATACCACCGACGATGTAGGCGGTTGGTATATTAATGAAGATTTAGATTTTGCGTATTTTTCTGTGTTTGCTTCTGATTCAGTACCATCAGACACTAGCACCGAAGTAGACGATGACCCCTGGTCGGCAATAGATGCTTTGACATCGTTGCATGTACCAGTGAAGTCGTCCTTCGAGACATACCAAGATAATGGTAATGCGCAAGAATCTATATTTATGGTTCCAGCAAGACGGAAAGGCCAAAAACCAATTCTTTTTGGGCGAATCTCGTCTGAACCAACGCCCCGCGAAGAATCGGAAGGCGAGGAGGAATCCCCTCAGTTCGGTCATTATGAACCAAAAGCACTCAAAATGATGAGATGCATGGGGTACGACCTGACCAACAGACCCGGGTTGAATTTCGGCAAAGGAAGGAGGACGCTGCTTCGATCCTTTGTGCCGAAAGGGAAGGCCCCCGATTATTATCATCAGACGCGCCGGGGGTTGGGCTATGTATCAACTCCGGTCCCATCAGCCTCTGATTCTCAAGAATCGTCGAGCAACGATTACTCTTCAGACACATCATCTTGGGAGTCAGATGTCAGTGTCGGCAACATCTTCAAGGAACTTTCAGTGAACATGGTTTCGACAAGCCACCTGGAAGATGGAAATGAAGAAATTATCCAATCTGATACAGATCCTTAGATCAAACATTTAAATGCTCTTTGGGACACTCGCTTTGAACAGCGCGAGCCACCCATAGAAGACAAGGTTGTTCAGATCAACCTAGGAGATGAGGCTAACCCTAAGCCCATCTTCATAAGTGACGGCCTGTCACCTTCGGAGAAAAAGGATCTAATATCTCTTGTACAAGAGTATATAGACGTCTTCGCCTGGAATTATGAGGACATGCCAGGACTCGATCCTCAGGTGGCTATGCACCGCCTCAACATCAATCCGGACGTAAAGCCTGTCAAACAACAGCAGCGACGGTTTCGTCTAGAAATAATGGAGGCAATTCAATCAGAAGTCAGAAAACTTATTGATTCTGGCTTCATCAGGGAAGAACAACATCCCGACTGGGTAGCCAACATCGTCCCCGTCGCCAAGAAGAACGGGAAGATCCGGATCTGCATCGACTTCCACGATCTAAACGAGGCCTGCCCCAAGGACGAATTCCCATTGCCGATCACAGATGTCATGATTGACAATACTTGTGGATTCGAACGAATGTCCTTCATGGACGGATTCTCAGAATACAATCAAATCAAAATGTATCCTGATGACGAAAAGCATACCTCCTTCAGGACACCTCTAGGGGTATATTGCTACACCGTCATGCCCTTCGGACTAAAAAATGCAGGGGTAACATACCAAAGGGCCATGAACGCCATTTTCCATCAGCAAATACGCAAAACGGTGGAATGTTATGTTGATGACATCGCGGTAAAAAGCCGCACTAAAGGTGATCACATAGCGGACCTGAAGGTGGTCTTCGACATCATGCGGGCTCATCAATTGAAGATGAATCCCACAAAGTCTTCCTGGGGGTGGCCAGTGGCAAATTCTTAGGATTTGTTGTAACATCCACCGGAATTCACTTGGACCCGGAAAAGGTTCGCGCTATCTAAGAGATGCAACCCCCGAGAAATCTCAAAGAACTCAGGGGATTGCAGGGACGATTGGCGTACATCCGCAGGTTTATCTCAAACCTCTCCGGAAGATGCCAACCCTTCGCTAAGTTAATGAAGAAGGGTGTCTCATTCATTTGGGATGACGCTTGCCAACAAGCGTTCGAGGAAATCAAGCAATACCTCACCCAACCACCAGTTCTTGCAGCTCCGGTATCCGGAAAGCCTTTCCTGGTGTACGTCCTGGCAATGGATCATTCTTTGGGAGCTCTATTAGCTCAGAATGATGATCACGGACGTGAGCAAGCAATCTACTATCTGAGTAGAACAATGATCGGAGCCGAACATCGGTATAACCCGATCGAGAAGGAATGTTTGGCATTAGTGTTCGCTATTCAGAAAATACGGCACTATCTGGTAGGCCAAACTATAAACGTCATATCAAAAGTCAACCCCCTGAGGTTACTTATGACTAAGCCTTCATCATTAAACGGCCGGCTGGCAAAATGGGCCATATTGCTCTCCCAATATGAGATGCACTTTTTACCACAAAAGGCCATTAAGGGACAAGCAGTGGCGGATTTCCTAGCTGAGCACCCAGATCCGAGGGCAGCCAAAGTCTACGAGGATCTCCCAGATGAAGTTGCTGAAGTCTGCCTGACTCAGACATCGTTCGAAAGTCAAGTATGGCAACTTTTCTTCGACGGTGCATCAAGAACAAGCCCAAAGGGACACGTAGTAGCGGGGGTAGGAGTAGTACTCGTATCCCCACAAAATTATGTGATTTCCCGAGCTGTCTCATTAACTGAGCCTTGTTCCAACAATGTGGCGGAGTACAACGCTCTTTTGATTGGGATGCAATTCGCCGATGAGATTGGCGTTAAAAATCTCGAGGCATACGGCGACTCTAAACTCATCGTCAGCCAAGTTCGCGGGGAGTACGAAGTCAGACATGAGGACCTAGTACCCTACCACAACGCAACTATCCGCATGGCCGAGGGGTTTACAAGCTTCTACATCGACCATGTACCGCGCAGGCAAAATGCGCACGCGGATGCACTCGCATCCCTCGCGGCCTCCTTAGCTCTTCCAGCTGGAGCAATGGAGAAGATATTCGTCTACAGCCACGACCTGTATTGCCCGAGAAATGCTCTCGAGGGCTATCAGGAGTCAAAGGGAGATTGTCAAGGCAAAGAAGCACTGGAATTGTCAACCGGTCCAGAGCTTAAAGACTGGCGATTCCCTACATTGATTTCGTCTTATACGACATTCTGCCTGAAGACACCAAAGAGGCAGCTGCCATTCGAAAGAAAGCCCCCAAATTCTATTATAATGCGATTACGCGAACATTGTATCGTCGATCGCATGACGGGATCTTGCTCCGGTGCCTCTCACCAAAAGAAGCCCAAGAGGTATTGAGAGAAGCCCACGACGGTATGTGTGGAGCCCATCAACCTGCCCAAAACTGGCACATCGACTCCAAAGATTGGGTTACTATTGGCCCAAGATGGTTGCCGACGCCGTCACCTATGCTAAAAGATGCCACGCTTGTCAAGTGCATGGGATTTCATCCATCAAGCACCAGGGTATCTCCACTCTACAACCTCTACCTGGCCATTTGAAATGTGGGGGATGGATGTGGTTGGCCCTATCAGCCCACCATCATCAAAAGGACATCGGTTCATTTTGGCAATAACCGATTATTTCTCTAAGTGGGCTGAGGCCATTCCTTTGAAGGAGGTCAAATCGTCGAACGTGATCAAGTTCGTGAAACATCACGTTATTTACCGTTTCGGTGTACCTCGGCGAATTGTCCATGACAATGGACCTCAGTTCATCAGCCAGGCTTTCCAGAGATTCTGCGCTAAGTTCAGAATCCAGAGTGTGTCCTCAACGGCATACTATCCTGTTGCTAACGGCCTCGCAGAAGCTTTCAACAAGACCATTGGCAAGCTTCTCAAGAAATTCGTCTCAAAAAGTCAATGTGACTGGGACGACAAGCTGGGTGAATGCTTATGGGCTTATCGCACAACTGTGCGAACCCCAACTAAAGCTACACCATTTTCTTTGGTATACGGGTGTGAAGCCGTGCTTCCACTGAAAATTCAAATTCCATCTCTACGCGTCGCCCTGACAGCGGGATGACAACAGAGGAGAAGCATCGACAGCGACTCCAGGAACTGGAGGCCTTAGATGATAAACGTCTGCATGCCCAACAACAAATCGAGCTCTACCAAGCTCGTATTACCAGAGCCTTCAACAAGAAAGTTAAAATGCGAACTTTCAAGAAAGGCGATCTTGTCTTAGCCGTCAGAAGACCCATGGTAATGACGCACAAGACAAAAGGAAAATTCCAACCCAAATGGGAAGGACCATTTGTAGTAGAGTCAGTCTACTCAAATGGGTCATATCGCCTCATAACCTCAAATGGCGATACACTCATGATGCCGATCAATGGCAGGTTCCTGAAGAAATACTATCCTTAGATGGTATTCTTCCGCTGATCAAGTTAAAAGTACACCTCTGATCAAAGTAAGAAGAATTTCTTCATTATAACATCCGACGCCCCGACGGCTAAGGATAGAGGAAAATGTTGGCTTCTAAGCCCAACATAAGTCTTCGACAACTCATCATGCTGAGGGGAATAGCATGGCTAGTCCAACTCAAACGGTAGTTGGTAAAGGCACCTCAAATCCGTTGATAGCTGAGGGTTTGCTAAAAATCCTAAGTGGACTTGGACTCCACTCTTTCCTCCAAAATCCCTTACCAATTCTCATCCACAGAATGGTAGGTCTACAAAATACAATCATTACTAAGTTAACACTATACCTCTGGTAATGGAAACTTTTCAATATTCCTTGTCGAGTACAAATTTTGTTTGTCAACTCTACACGGAGTATCAAACTTTCAAATTTGCCAAGTTAACACTATACCTCTGGCACTTCAAATTTTCACTTGTCAATTCTCACCAATAGAATGACAGGTCCTCAAATTGCTCTTATCATGAGTCAATCTTTGTCAAGTTAATACTACACCTCTGACAAATTACTGTTAAAGTTTAACACCACACCTCTAAACAGTAATCAGGTTTCTGTCAGGTTTAATATTACACCTCTGACAGTCACTTTTCTTCAGACTTCCATATCGAAGCTGAAATGGATGATGCTAAGTTAACATTACACCTCTAGCATCAAGTCATTGCTAAGTTAAACAATACACCTATGGCCATGACTTTCCCTCGGACTTCCTTATACAAGCCGAAATGACCAATGCCAAGTTCAACATTACACCTCTAGCATTACCCTCACTGTCAAGTTAAACATTACACCTATGACAGTGACACTTCTGAGTTAAGTTAATATCACACCTCTGACTCACATCCTTGTCAAGTTAACATTACACTTCTGACAAGACCACTTTCAACCCGTTAAGTTAATATCACACCTCTAACGGTAACAAACTTTCCTAGATTCCCCACGAGTCTAGTCTCACTTGTTATTCTCTTCAACAGAATAACAAGTCTACCTAAAAACATTGTTAGGTTAATACTACACCATCAACAGTGTTTCCATCAAATCCCCAGCTGAGCTCAATCAAGTTAATTCCAAACACTTGATAAAAGTTCACCCTCCCTGGGGGTACCAATTTTACTTGTCACTTTCTCTTATAAAGTGGCAGGTCCACCAAAAATTATTTCATCTCTGTCAAGTTAATATTACACCTCTGACAGTATTGTGAGAGTTCCTGAAATAGGATCTTTCCCTACAAAGTTTGACTTATTAAGATTATCATCATAATTTTGACAAAGTTAAAGATTCTTTGCTTCTATGAGTCTAACTGAAGACAAAAAGTTCAAGACAATGAAAGAGGCAAAAAGAAAAGTGTCACTTTTATTTATATCCAGGCATACGAAAGTGATACAAAACGCTCTCTTATACAATAAGATTGAGTGTTACAATTAAGGAGTACAAAGAAGTCCCTCTCTCTCTCTCAGAGGCTGTACTCACTCCTTGAAGCCGCATCTAATTCCAAGTGCACGATGTCTGAAGAAGTGCCAAACTGTGGCGACAATTGGAGCCGGTTGCACTATGGTGCATGACGTAAACATCGGAAGAGCCCTAGCTGACTAAGCTAAGAGCAATAGTGTTCTTGAGGTCCGGTGGCAGCAGAAAGCCATGCAACCCTTCATTCATGAGCATCTCTTTCGCCAGAAGGCCATCCAACGAACATGGAGTGTCCTTGATGTCACTTCTGAAGTGGGAGAGGAAGAGGATCCTATCTGCCACTGTATCCACCGTAACCTCCTCGCCGCCATACTTACCCTGACCATCCCTTGCCAGCAGGCATGACTGGTGCAGTGGATCTGAAGAGACCTTGGCGAGGGTTAAGTCCTCGTCAGGGACATAATATATTCCCTTGTAGACGACGAGGACCATAATATATTCCCTTGTAGATGAACATCGAACAAGTTCGCCGACCGGAATATTCTTCCAGGGGCCCAGCGAACCTGAAAAAGGACAATCAAGCCTACCTACAAGGAATAAACAAGGGGGTTAGAAAATCTGAAACTTAGTATACTTCAACAAAGAAAACTAAGTGACAGACGCGGCTATTGTCGAAGACTTCAGACGCGGGAATGAGCCCGCGCAGTGAGTCAAGATACCGCGTCAACAGAAGCAGACGCGAATCAAAACTGTGCCACACACAGGATTCAAACGCGGTCTCATTTTGCGCCCGCGCCTAAAACACAAGGCGCGAAAGGACTCAGACGCCGAAAATTGCCATCTCCCTGTCGAGGGAACAGGGGTTGCAAAATTCGGGTCTGAAACCTTCAGCCCGAGTTGGAATTCATCCAAATCAGTGGCCTTAAAACGCGAGCTTCATGAGCAAAGTCAGCGCCAAGTGCCAAAGACTTCTGTACTCGTGTCCAGGGAAGTTTAAGTCGGCGGCGCAAATTCTAGAAGGAATGCACCAACTCAGACTTCATGAGGAAATCCAGATGATGATGATGCCAAAGTGCAAACTTGGGTGGACTAGAAACATCACGGCAAGTCGGGACGGCATACAGCAGAGGCCTCTGTCAAGAGTTTAACTCTCTGCATCAGAATATGGACATGGAAGGTGATCAGAGAGACACTTTGTCCTGAAGAGACCAAACAGAAGCATGAAAGCTCTGGGTCATCTTCTTCCCCGGAGTCGTCTTCATCCATGAAGACAGTACCCCTGTTAGAAACTCTGAAGAAGGCGAAAGTTCTCAGAGCAATCATTCTCTTAAAAGGGAAAATAGTCTAAGATTGGGACTGCTAAAGAAGGCGAGCCCCTATTTATAGGCCGCTCCTGGTAACCGTCATTAATGGTTCATCAATTGGAACCGTCGGCCTTAATGACCGCACGATTGTCAAAGTCCAATGGGAAGCTGACGCGTGGAGGGTCGCTTCGGGAAACGTTGAAGACGCTGGTCTACAACCGCCAGCGCCGGTTTTACATTAAAGGGTATTAACGCCCGAGTCCAATGAAGAACCGACGCGTGGACAACTGCTTCGGGAAACAACGGATGACCCGGTTCCCAATCGTCAGTGAAGACTTGACGTTCAATCGTCAGTGAAGACTTGACGTTCAAAGATCTCATAAAATCTTTATGTCAGGCCGCATGTAACGTCTGGAAGTTACATCGATACGCAGATGGGAAAACCGCGTCCTGGAACCCGCGTCTCCTTTTTCAGAATGAATGACGTCCACCTGCGTTCCAAAGGAAAGTCCGCGTGACTCAGAATCGCGTCCCTTCCGCAAACAGGGCCCATTTTAAGGGAAAGCACTTGACTCAGCAAAGGACTTAGTCCATTCTGAGATTAAGGGGAAAATACACAAGGCTGCGTCCCTCGCGTCCGCTCGAGTCGCGTCTTCATTGGCAGGACAGACTCGCGTTACTCAAAGCCGCGTTTCTCTCTGCGAGTTGACGCCGCCGCGCCTCCCTATGGATTGACACTGCGTCTCATCAAAAGGACTTAGTTCTATCTGAGTTCTTATGAACTGATGACCGCGTCTCTCCATGAATTGACGCCCCGTCTCATCAAAAGGACTTAGTTCTACCTAAGTCCCTATGAACCAATGCCGCGTCTCATCAAAAGGGCTTAGTTCTGCCTAAGGTCCTATGGGTCAAACGCCGCGTTTCATTTAAAGAACTTAGTCTCACCTAAGTTCAGCATTCACAGTCAGTTAATCAAAGATTGTGATCAAGAGGTCGAATTCATCCACAGCAAGGCAACAAAGGAGGTGGAACCAAAAACTTCAAAGACTTTTATTATATAAAAAATGATAAAAGCTAATACAAAACACTCTTAGTGAACAGAGTGTCCTTTTCTTAAAAAAAAAAAGAGAGAGAAGGCTACAAGTCCTGGTCCGCCAAAGAACGGATTTGCTCTCTAAGGCGATGTATCTTATGTTGACGCGCCTTCTCAACCTCCATGAGAGCTCGGGCCCGCAGATCCGCTTCAGACAAAAATCCCTGCGCTTGCACTCGGAGGGATTCCAGCTCGGACGAACGAACAGAGAGGTCCGCTTCAGCTTGCGCCTTGGCAACCTCTAACTCCGCTAGCCTCTTTTCAGAGGTAGCAAGCCTCTGTTCGTTGAAGACAATCATGGCCTCAGCCCTGGCTATAACAGCCCGAGAGTCAAGGATAGCCTGCTTTGCGGCCTGTATGATCGTCTCTGACTCCTCGACTCAATCGCCAGCCTTTGGTGATCAGCCTGGACACGTTCAAGAAGACGAGTGCTATCGGTGATCTTCTCCTCCACCTCTCTTCGCTCCTGCTCTTGAGCAACAAGGAGCCTATTCAGCGTTTCTTGGGCTTCGTGGGATGAACCGGCATCATCCTCCAGGGATCGAAGCTCTCTCAGGTGCTGTCCCAGCTGATCCACCAGCAGCTGACTCGCCTGGGCTAGCGAAGGGCCTCCGGCCAACTTGATGTTCTCGACCTGGTTTCCGAGAAACATCTGGGCGAAGTCAAGGGAGCTACCCCTAGTCAGGACGAAATCGATGCATGTTCGCATCGAGGTAAGGAACTGCTGCACCGCCTGGCGTGTCAAAAGCTCCATGATATCATCATCCGAAGTGCTCCCCGATCCCTTTCTATCACGGGGTGGGGATGTAGATCGGCTCTGTTGGTGCAAGAGTCGAGCTGACCACGGGTAGCAGCAGGAGCAGCCACTGGCGCTTCTGGGGGTACCACCTCTGCAGGAACCTCCACAGCCGATGACAGGGTAGTGAGCTCGACCTCCTCAGAAACCTCAGCCAAGGCTTGGGCCGTTGGCCTTCCGGAGGGACACTGACCGTCAGACTCTCTACCTGGGCCCCCTCAGTTCTCTCTGCAAGTTATCTCAACATTAGCCAGAATGGTAAAAAGAGAAACATCCGAGACATCAAAACTTCCTTACCAAGCTGGAGGTCCAGAGATGTCGAATCCTTGGGCGAACCCTGCAGAGGAGAAGTCTCCCTGACTTCAGTGGTGGCCTCCTCTTCCTGCAGAGTAGAAGTCTCCCCGATTTTGGTAGTTGCCTCGGCAGCTGGAGTCTCAACTCCTTCCGGCTGGGTCAACTCTTGCACCATCTCCTCGATAGGTGAGGAGGTTGCAGCCTCGGTATCCTCAGCCAAGCCTGCAGCATAAAAGGAGAATGTTAAAGCCTCCTCTTCAAAATGAAAAGGGAAATCAGGTCAAAAGGTGAAAATAGTACCTTCAGTAGGAGCAACCGCTGGTGGTGACATCGTCGCCGGCTCACACCCATGTATTTCCTCCTCCGAGATGTGTGAGAATTTGCTCGGATCAGGAGGAGCGGGTTCGTCACCATAGTCGACCTCATCCTCAAAATCGCTTTCCTCTGCGGATGAGGAAGACGACAGTTCAACGTGAGAGGCCTCGGTAGCCGGAGCCTTGCCTCTAAACACCCAGTGGTAGGGCTGGGGTCAAACATCTGAGGACTGGAGATGAAGACAGAAGGAGACCCAGGCTGTTGTGCCTCATCCCTCCTCTGAGCTGAGGAAGACTCGGGCTGAGCTGAGATCCCCGGAATCTCAACATCGCCTCCGCTCATTATATCGATCTCGAGCTGCTCGGTCTCGTCAGTGGCGGTGGGTCTGTCAGCAGGCTCCCCTTCCTCTGCAATCCTGAGGCTCCTGCGGTGTAACCTGCGGGCATGGACTAAGGGAGTGTCATCCTTGTCCACCTCTTCCTCCCTCGACTCCCCAACACCAGAAGGGATGTCGCGGATCGAGAAACTGCAGCCGTCAAGTCTCTCCGGACCTTCTTTGGGGCAGGCTCAGCAGTGGAAGTAGAGCCTTGACGACGCTTGCTCACCGCCTGTCGAGCCCTGGTTGGTCGCGGCTCCGCCCTTGTTGCTCGCGGCTCCTCCCTTGACCTTCTCCCGACCTCCTTCAGAGCCTTCAGGTACTGCTCGACGCCTCGCGAGCATTTATCGGACTCCGACCTTGCTTCGAGATTTGCATTGATACTCTCAATGCATGAATACTCCGGAACAAAGTATGATGTCTGGTTGACTTGGAAGTACCAGGAGCAGAAGTTGAAGCTCATACGGCACTTTGACCCCTCGATAGGTAGACGGAAAGTTGCTTCCGTCCCTCCGGCCACACTGTAGTACCAAGCCCGAGCACCTTCGAACAAGTTCCCTTCGAAGGCGAGTCGAGCATTGGGATTGCCGACGTAGAGTTGATCGTAGCCGAACTGTCGGGCGAAACGATTCGGCATGTACGGCTCGATTGTGCATGAAGTCCCTTGCCGGAAAAGCACATATCCGGGCCGAATGTTGATCAACCACCAGAAGACCCCCGTGGACAACCTCATGAAGTCATCTGGGCCCGCGGAATCAGTAAATAGATCCCCAAAAGATGCACCAGGGATCTCGGGGAAGCAGCGATTGAGCTGGTAGTTCGAAGCATCTGAAATGCACTTCCGGACGAAATACATATAAGTATTACGCCAGTCCGAACCCTCCAACCGCTGTACAAAAGGGGCGAAACCCTCACTCCAAGGCACCGGCGTCATCAGGGAAGGGCAGTGCATCACGTACCAAGCCATGAGGTACGTGTAAGGCAGCTCGATCCGAGGGTTGGGGCGCTTCACTGTCGACTTCCCCTCTGAGTCAAGGATCGGTTGCCATGGGAGTTGACAGCCTTCCCTGGCTCGCAAAAGTTGTGGGTTAACGCCCGCAACCCGCTCTGAATGCCAGCCGCCACGGCCCGAAGAAGGGCTATGGGACTGCCATGGGCCAGGAGCACCGCCGGGTACACTACATCGGCAACAATGACTTCATGTGGCAGCGTGGGCACCACACAACGCTTCAGCCACAGCATTAAGAAGCCCGCCAACAATGCTCGATCGGAGATAGGGTCCGGGCTTGATGGTGAAAACTTTCGAAGACCATGTCAGGTTCGAAACCGTCCTCGTTCGAAACCGTGGTGTAGAAGCCTTCAGGAGCCTGGGCGATCCTGTCGTCAATTTCCTTGTCAGAGCTGGGAGCCAGTCGGGTTATTGGATGGTCTTTCTTATTGACATTGTTGAACAAGTAACTGGCCCAAGACAGCTGCTTGATTCCTCCCGACCTCCAAGTGGTTATCTGGCCGCAAATATGAAAGTGACATAGCACTTCCCAATAAGTCTCGTACATTTGAGGAGACCCTTTCTTCATAAGGTTGAGCTCCTCAGTGGTTGGGATATATTCCTCATAGGGAGAATCCCCTGTTGCTAGCCCCGAGACCTCATGCAACTCGTGCAGTGCAAGGCCCATCTCTCCGACCGGGGTGAAGAATGTCCCCGTCAAAGAATTGTAACGCTCCAGGACCCCGAAGAAGTTCTGAGAACTCGGCGGGATGCCATACTGCACGGCCTGACTGCTGGGTACAGTCCCACATGCTCTAGCAGATCTCCAAGATCGGCAAGGACGAAGCTCACCATCCTGCGCCACCAATACTTCTCGGTGGAATGAACCCACCCGGGCGCACGGAACTCAACAGGAAAATCACCCTCCGCTTTCATAAACGCGTTGAGGAAGGTAGTGCCGAGTTTTGGTATCTCTTCAACTGGGAGCTCAGACTTGCGCGACCCGGGGAACAGGCCGAGAAACGCGCCTATCATGACCATCATGACGGTATACCTTCTGGGAGCCCAAATCACCGAGGGTAATCTCAGGGACATATCGGGAAACGTCCCATTTCATCTTCCAAGGGACGGACATGTGCTGGAGATAAGACAGCGGGAACATCCTCTCCATGTCTGGAAGAAAGAATCTTCTATCCCCTATCTGACGGAGCCATCTATAATTTCCATCATACATGGAATAGCCGCCATCACCGATACGATCTCCGAAGAAGAAGGCAGGCTTCTCCAGCTTGACGCGATCATCCGTTGTGAATGCTGCATCGGTCATAAGCACCCGAAGGGTTGTCATATCAACATTGGAAAGCCTTTCCTGGCGCTCCTGCGACTTGTCAGCAGTCACAGGTACTGTCCTTCGTAGCACAAAGGCCAGATCACGGTCAGCACCACCTACATGTCCAAAGTGGCGCTTCTTGGCGAGTGGGGCAGAAGGGTGTGGTACTGCAAAAGAAAAGGACACTTAATCAGACACCTTATCAGAAGCAAAAAAAAATGCTAAGTGTCTATAGTCCAGACGCAGAAGAGATACTGGACGCAGGAATTATCAAATCCGCGTCCAGACCTGCGAATCTGCGTCCAGACGCAGAAGAAATACTGGACGCAGGAATTATCAAATCCGCATCCAGACCTGCAAATCCGCATCCAGGCGTAAGATCCGCGGGATCAAATCCGCGTTTTGCAAACCAAGACTTATGAAAAAGTCTCTAAGTACTTGGGGTCAGGTGCAAGATTCATCAAAAACCTGCACCTGATGAAAAATCTTCAAGTCCGCGTCCGAACCCTTCACAATTAGAAATATTCTAAGTGAAGAATTCGAAATGCAGGACTCGCTGACACCGGGTCATCAAACTCGCGCCTTGGTTATCAACTCAAAGACCGCGTCTGAGACCGCGTCTGAGAATCAAACACGGTTTGTTTTCTGTGTTGACGGTTCTGTGTTAATGGTTCTCTCCAAAAGATATCTTTTTGGGGTTCCATGAGCTTCCAGTAATGGTGAAGTTCAAGCCTAAACGGCGTTATACCTGGGAAAAGGACTTCCTGCGCGGAGGAACCACCCCTCTGGGCCTCGGTGACGATCGCTCTTGAAGAGGATGCGGTTGGCTTGGTCTTAGGTGCCATTGGTGATTAAGAATCCAGTAATGGAGATGAACAGAGAAAGAAGAACTCTTTTTCTTAAAAACTCTAAACAAATGCGCTCGGAGAAGAAGAGGTATCTCTCTGACTGTTGCCATTTATAGGCACAAGGATTCGCGAAGATACGCGGCGCGTGGCTCGATTAGTTCTGCAGCGAGTTATCGCTTGACGCGTGAAACAGATCAATTTTAATATATCGCGAAGATCGCGCACCATGGCTCTGCAGCGAGTCATCGCTTGACACGTGGAACAGATCATTTAATGAACCGGGAAGTCCGCGCGTCAAAAGGTGATGTCCTGTCGGTTCCCCAGGCCAACTGGCAGTGCAATCATGACATGGCACAGATTCGCACCCGACGGCCGCGCCTCTTCGATGGACATACCCCGTCATCACCGCCATAAATGCATTCAAAAAGTCGCGTCTCTTTAAGAAGTTCGCGTCTTTCCAGCCCGGCTGAACATCGTGTCTGCTCTATGGAAGATCAGTCGCGTTTTGCATTTGCCAAAAGACGCACCCATGAAAGTCGCGTCTGTAAAGCAGTACTATCTCTGCTCTTCAAAAAGGACTGGCGTTCAGTTCTTACTTCTGTAAATCAGTTCAACAGTACACTGGCACAAGCAGACGATCGTTCACTCCTGGCTTAAAGCGCGTCCATGACAGACTAAAAGCAATCGGGGAGGTTAGACTGTGTATCTAGACACTCAACACGATCAACTCTGGTGGCCTCAAAGAGTTCAACAGTACACTCACGAAGACCAACTCCAGATAAGATCAAACCCGGAGCATAACAGTCCAGTCATAAAGGCGAATTCAGCTAGAGTCCAAAGTATTTCGAAATCCGTCCCGTTAACTGCGGAATATCGAAAACTTTAGAGGGGGTTCTGTAGGCTGTCTAAAAATCACTAAAAGACAAGCCATTAAAAAGCAGAGTTTCAAGTTCTAGACGCGAAGACTCAACACCCGCGTCTCAACATCAAGGCGCGTGGGCTCGACACCCGCGTCTCAACATCAGGACGCGAAGACTCAACACCCGCGTCTCAACATCAAGGCGCGTGGGCTCGACACCCGCGTCCAACATCAGGGCGCGTGGGCTCGACACCCGCGTCTCAACATCAGGGCGCGTGGGCTCGACACCCGCGTCTCAACATCAAGGCGCGTGGGCTCGACACCCGCGTCTCGGTTATAACCGCCCTGGTTATGGGGCCAGTCGCCGCCCACATAGCGGGGAGGTCAGCCCCTCGTTGTGGAGCGTTTTTAGGGGGCACGTTCACCCTGGAACCCCTATAAATAGCCCCGTCGCTATTGAAGAAGGGGTCGGATTTTCTTGAGTTAGACGACAACAAGACAGAGATAGGAGAAAGAGAGCTAAACTCTTCAACAAGCTCGCTGCGTACGAGTTGTCCTTTGCCTACCTTCTTTTTGAGAGTTTTGGTAGACAAGAGCTGTGTTACTCCTTCTACCAACCAAAGAGAAGATCCCTGACGATCCCGACGGTCATCCGGTCAACGGAGAACAAGATTCACTCTCCACCGCCACACGAAGAACCCAGCATAAAACAAAGGGAGGATTAAGACTCAACATCCTCCCTCCTTGTAACTGGAAGGGAAACAGTTTTGTTGTAATTTTTCATCTGATTCAAGGAAATTTTACAGCACCTCTTTTCTTTTTTTTTTTTCCGGCGCGTACAAGGTGTACTGGATTTTATTAAATCATCAACAATATCACTAGTAACCTGAGGGCGGAATGTGGAATCTTTGACAATATTCGAATTATCAATGTCATCAATTTGCATATCAGTATGTTGATACTTCGAGGGGCACCGATAATCATATTGTTCAAATTCTCCACATTAAGAACACTTGATTGAGGGCGATCATAAGCATAGTGTTCATGTCCTTCACGCATAGAACACAACTCTCTAATTTAAAAAGTGGACAATTCTAGCTCTAAATCTAAAAGAAACGTCTTTTTGACAGATTTCATGATATGTAAGATAAGCTCTCTTTTAAATCAGGTCTCAATCCGTTATAATATATATATATAGACTTGTATCCTTTCAAAAGGATTTGATCCGGATCCTTCCCACTCAAAATCAACCCTCCAACATTCGAATACAAGATCCACTCCGTTGAAGTTGATCTATACTATTTCAAGTATCTATAAACCAAAAATCAAGTGTTTTAAATACTTTTTGCCCATCCATCAAGCGACGCAAAATGGACGGCCGAAAGTAGTGAGTTGGTTAGATCTATGTCTTTAGACATACAAATTCTTGATCCGGCCATTTCATTATGATCTAAACATTATAAAACCCCTATAAACTAATTTTTGTTAGATTTCAAATGTTCTACACCGTTAAACTAACCAACTCACTATTTAGGCCGTCCGTTTTTCCCCTACTTGATGGATGGGCAAAAAGTATTTAAAACACTTGATTTTTGGTTTATAGATACTTGAAATAGTATAGATCAACTTCAACGGAGTGGATCTTGTATTCGAATGTTGGAGGGTTGAATTTGAGTGGGAAGGATCCGGGATCAAATCCTTTTGAAAGGATACAAGTCTATCTCTCTCTCTCTCTCTCTCTCTTTATATATATATATATATATAGCGAGTTGATCCCCTAAGAAACGGTTCTCACGAATTCATGTGAGAACTTTCACGTGGGCCGTCGGATCTGATAGAGATCTAGTTTTATTTGATTTGATCTATCAGATCCGACGAACCACGTGAAAGTTCTCACAGAAATCCGTGAGAACCGTTCTTAGAGGATCAGCTCCCTATATATATATATATATATATATATATATATATATTATAATATATATATATATATATATTATATATATATATATATATATATTATATATAATATATTATATATATATATATATATATATATGGAACTGATCCTTTAAGAAAGGTTCTCACGGATTTCTATGAGAACTTTCACGTGGGCCGTGGGATCTGATAGATCAAATCAAATAAAATTAGATCTCTATCAGATTTGACGGCCCACGTGAAAGTTCTCACATGAATTCGTGAGAACCGTTCTTAGGGGATCAACTCACTATATATATATAATATATATATATATATATATATATATATATATATATATATATATATGATCTATTTAAAAGCCACATTTAAACACAGGCTCATCAAATTAAATGTATACTCAGTGACAGACAAGTCTCCTTGACATAGATAAAACAACTCTTGAAAAACTTGAGATCTAGATGGAATAAATTTTTCCTTAAGTTTTTCCTCCATTTCATCCCACGCTTTATAGGTTCGGAGTATATTCTCTCATTTGTCTTTCTACGGTAGTCTAAAAGTCTATAACTAAAATTTTTAGAGTTCTCTTTAGCAAGCTAGAATTTACGTGCTTCACCAAATTCGTACAAGTTGGAATAATAGTTCAGGTGTGCTATCCAATCACAAAATTCATGAGGGTCATACGTACCATAAAAATTGGGAGGCGCTACACTATTTTTTTTGGATTTTTTCTCTCCTAACAGCACGCCTATCATAATAATTACGCTCTTTAGTGCGACATTGCGATTTCGTGTTGTATGACTCACACCAATCATGATAATTATACTCTTTAATGTGAGGTTGTGTATTCTGTGACTCTAGGAGAGGCAAACGAAATCTTGTGCTAAACTGTATATCCCTATTTTAAAATAGTGTATTTTTATTTTGTAAAGTATTTAATTTAATTTATGGATTATTCTTATTATTATTTAGCTTGATTTATAATTATTACTATTAAATGTACAAATTTATTTAAAAGATAGTAAATGACACTTTGGCTTTATATACTATTGCCATTATTTCTTATCAGTGTTTTTCATTACTTATTACTATTAGTATTATTATTATAAATATGTTTGTGTTTATTAATTATTAATAGTGCTACTAATATTATTATAAATTATTATTATTGTATAAGACTATTATTATTAGTGTTATTGATTACCATTATCATTACCAATATTAATTTTCATGTGTTGCTATTAGTATTATTATTATTAATAGTATTATTGGATTTATTTATATTAGTAATAGAATTTCTCCTCCTTTTATTCCTTTGATCCATACCCACATCCAATAGGTTCTCTCTCTACCCATGACCCGTTAACCCCATATATATAATCCCTATCATTAATCTTCAACCCATTAGCATACCCATTACTCAATCCATTGATGATCCAAAACCCATTACCCATTTAACTAAACCCGAAACCCACCTACCCAATCTAACACCCTAGGTATATAATCTTATCTTATCAAATCAAATCCTAAACAAAATTATATCTAAATCTAAATCTAACTAACTAATCCTAAAAACCTAATCCCTACCCTAATCTACTTCCTTCACCATCCAGCCGCCAACACGAACACAACCCCCTGCCGATCTCCCCGGCAAAGAGCAGATCGCACCCCCTTCTCCTCTTCTCAGCACGGCAGCACCAAGCCCAGGCTGCCTTCCTCCCCTCCCTTC
>JAVJIF010031829.1:0-38640 GCA_038442645.1 Agave tequilana | reverse complement strand
ATAGCGGGGAGGTCAGCCCCTCGTTGTGGAGCGTTTTTAGGGGGCATGTTCACCCTGGAACCCCTATAAATAGCCCCGTCGCTATTGAAGAAGGGGTCAGATTTTCTTGAGTTAGACGACAACAAGACAGAGACAGGAGAAAAAGAGCTAAACTCTTCAACAAGCTCGCTGCGTACGAGTTGTCCTTTGCCTACCTTCTCTTTGAGAGTTTTGGTAGACAAGAGCTGTGTTACTCCTTCTACCACCAAAGAGAAGATCCTGACGATCCGACGGTCATCCGGTCAACGGAGAACAAGATTCACTCTCCACCGCCACATGAAGAACCCAGCATTAAACAAAGGAGGATTCAAGACTCAACATCCTCCCTCCCTTGTAACTGGAAGGGAAATTGTTTTGTTGTAATTTTTCATCTGATTCAAGGAAATTTTACAGCACCTTTTTCTTTTTTTTCCGGCGCGTACAAGAGATGGCGACTCCGCTGGGGACTACATTTGTCACTGATGAGCAAATCGTGGCGCAGGATGACGTCCTCCGTAAGGGGAAGATGGTCGAATCGCTCATTGTCGAGTTTCGACCAGGAGAAGTACGAAGAGTTTCTCTCTTCCGGCTCCAAGAGCCCAAAGACCCGCGTCTGCCGCGGGTCTCGACGGGGAATGGCCCCGAGGCCCGATCTGTGGCTCTCTCGGGCGCTGCTGCTGCCAACTGTGCCAAGCAAGGTACACGCGCCAACGCCTCTCAGAAGGCCCGCGTGGTCCCAGGCACAACTGCCTTTGCGACCAACCGCGTGGCACAGAACACCCGCGTCAGCGTCTCTCAGGAGACCCGCGTGGTTAAAATCTCTGATGTTCAGCATCAGGATGTTGTTGGTCTCTCTCCACCTCCGCGACGCAAACCGGAACGCTGAGCGTCGACAGAGGAGACGTGCGCGTCAGCTGCAAGTTGGAACCTCTGGTTGTCTGACTGAGGCTGGACGCAGCATACAAACTGGCGCCTTGCTCGCGCCCCGCGAAGTCCGCGTTTGGCGGCCCAAACGCGAGATTCCTTCAGTTAGGTCCTCTGAGGACCAACTCACCAAACGCCAAGGTGAAGCCTCTGCGCCTTGTCAAGCACAAGAGGCACGCGCCTATAGACGTGGGGCCCAAAGCCCATCTCTCTTCAAGTGTCTCTGCCCCGACACACCAAGCAGCAACGCGACAGGCGCGTCTTGTCTCAACAGAGACCCCAGACGCGCGCTGAACAGCTGCGGCGCGAGAACCGCGTCCCTGAAGCCTGCGTCCAGGCTGTACGGCACATGGATGCCTCCCATCTTCGACGTTGCGAGGCTAATCTTTTCAATCCCCCTCCCATGGATTTGAGGGATTATTTGACGAAGAAAAGAAGAAGTGCCAATCAGGCCACTTCGTCGTGTTGCTGCCAACGGCTCATCCATATGCTCTCTGAGTGCCGTTGCGGATCAGGCGTACATCAGCAGTCTTTAGTCAGACAGCTGACCCTGATTCCCCCGTCAGCTAAAAGAAGATGCTCCCACAGAAGGAGAACCTTCTCTGACGTTGAGTACCCGGAGCTCACTGCGAATATAACAAGCAGGAGCAAGGGAAAACAACCTGCAGTCAGCTCAGATGAGTCTGACTCTGAACTGGAAGGGGTGTATCAACACACTCGCACCCGGACTGGGGCCATTCCCCCAATTGACTATAATGCCTTAGCTCATGGCATTAAAGTGAATGATTCTCACTCCGCCGTAGCGGAATCGAGGGCTTCGAACTCTTCCGTCGAGAAGGAGACCTCCGCCTACATGACAGGCACTCCTGAGGAGACGGCTAAACGTTTAGAATAGATCCAGAAGGCACAAATGGATATGATTCTTTCTCAGCAGGAATCTATCAACTCCCTCAAGCAGACGATTGCACAGCTGCTCGAAGACAGGAGGAGGTCTCCTCCTAAAAAGTCAAAGGGCAAAGGGAGAAAGGGAGAAAGTTCATCTTCCGAACCTTCTGAGGGGACGCGGCGATCTTCTACTTCCGACTCGTCCAAGTCCTCGTCGCAAGTAAAGGGCGACCAAGACCCGGGGAAGGCTCATGCTAAAAGAATGAGTCAACTGGAGCGACGCCTCGAGGCCCTTGCCAATCGCAAAGACCTCCAAGAAGTAGGAGTGGTCCGGCCCTATCCGGCTGAGTGGGACTTAGTTCCATACCCTCCTAAGTTCAAGGCTCCAACCCTCCAAGCATTTGACGGGAAGGGGTCACCCAACCAGCACATCTACTACTTCAAATCCCAAACCGGGAATGTAGTAGACAACGATGCTATCCTGGCGCGTCTGTTCATCGGCACCCTGAAAGGGTTGGCCTTTGAATGGTTCATGAAGCTCCCAGAAGGTTCTATCAAGAACTGGGGCGATTTGGAGAAGCTGTTCTTAACACGCTTCTTCGAAGATGACTCGGAAGTCACGATGCCCACCCTTTTGGCTACTAAACAGCGAAAGGAGAGTCCGTTAAGTCTTTCGTGGAAAGGTTTCAGAACGTGGCACTCCGGTGTCCAAGCGGTATGACCCAGGCCACCCTGGTGGAAACATGCCGCCATAATCTCCAAACCTCACTCCTTGCTCAAATAGGAGTTGCTGAAAGCCGCACCTGGAAGCAATTAGTCCAACAAGGTGAACAGGCTGAGGAGATTGTCGCCCGCGTCAGAGCGGAGGAAGGTAAGCCTAGGCCGGAAAGGTCGACAAGGCGTGCGCCAGACACATCCCTCCAAACAAAGCGGAAGGATAATTTGGCAACGGAGACCAAATCTCGCCCAAACCTCAATCAGGCAAGGCGAGTGGCTCTTCAAGCCAGCCACGCGCCAACAAGCAATATTCCTTCAAGGAGAAACATGTCGATTCGCTCTTTAAACTACTCAACAAGAGCAACCGACTGAAGCTCCCTGAAGCTCGGCGCCCCGAGGAAGTCGGCAAGACCGACAATCCCACCTATTGCTTGTACCACAGGATGCTGGGGCACCCTACCAAAAGCTGCTATGTCTTCAAGGACATCCTTCAAGCTCTGATTGACGCGGAGGTGTTAAACTCCGACCAGAGCAGAAGAAGGTGACGGCTAATGTGACGTCAGTTCTCCAGTTCGGAAGACAACCCCCGACACCCTCTGGAGTAGTCCCTATACCAAGAGGAGAGCTGAGAGTGGTCAACACAGACCCTCACCAGCAGCAAGCGAAAGGCTTGGTACCCATTCCTACACTTCAAGGGGAAATCATGTGGGTCCACCCTGACCTTGTCAATGAACAGCAATGGACTACTGTGACCAACAGGAAATCCAAAGGCAAGGCAAAGGCCTCATCCTGCAATGTGGTGGGTGCCTCCTCTCGAGAAGCCGAGACTGATATTCCCTCGTTAACCGACTCAGAGGAGGAAACAATAGTCTTGGCCGCAGAGCCCAACCAACCGATGGCGGGAACCGTTCGGGACAGCCGTACTTGAAGCAGTATGGCGAGATGGCGATAGTCCCTCCACAACCAGCTGCAGAACTAACCAAGCCCTCCACAAGACAACCTGTGGAGAAACAGAAAGAAACTCGATTTTCTCGAGCTCTTTCGAAAGGTATGGCGGAAGGATCCACGACACCTTACCGCTTTGATGTCCTGGCTCAACTAGCCAACATCCCGGCACGCATTACCTTGTATGAACTTCTTAGACTATCAAAGTCGACCAGAGAAGCTCTACAAGAAGCTCTGGCAAATGCCGAGGTCTTCATGACCCAGGTGCCGAAGGAGGAGGATGTAGAGGATTGCCTCCACACCTCCCCAAATGCTCCCTGCATTACCTTCACAGCAGATGATATGCAGGTTAAAGGAAAGCATGATCGACCCCTGTATTTCACAGGGTATATTGGATCGTCTGAGGTGAACCGCATTCAGGTAGATCCAGGGTCCGCATTGAGCATCATGCCTCGCCGGGTCATGCAACATCTGGGCATTCCTACTCATCGTTTGAGCCCTACTCAGACAACTATCTATGGGTTCAATGCCAACCAGACCCGTCCGATGGGAAAAATCAAGCTCAAATGCCAGATTGGAAGCCTCAAGTCGGAAGTGACATGCTACGTCATCGACGCCGACACTTCCTACAATCTATTGCTGGGACGACCGTGGATTCACCGCAACTCCATCGTTTCCTCCACTCTCCACCAAGTCATGAAATACATTGACGGGAGTGGAAAGGTGCAGACGTTGATTGCCGAAAGGTATCCGTTCAAAGGGTCGAGAATTATTTCACCGACTCTTTGCTGTACCAAGATCCGGTGGAGACGGATGAAGTCCCGCGACCAGAGGAGCCAGACTCTGGTAACGAAGCTGACACCGAGCCCGAGAAAGAAGAGTGCCTGTGGGAGTTAGAACCACTTGTAAAGAGCACTAATAAGCTCGATGTTGATAATACCACCGACGATGTAGGCGGTTGGTATATTAATGAAGATTTAGATTTTGCGTATTTTTCTGTGTTTGCTTCTGATTCAGTACCATCAGACACTAGCACCGAAGTAGACGATGACCCCTGGTCGGCAATAGATGCTTTGACATCGTTGCATGTACCAGTGAAGTCGTCCTTCGAGACATACCAAGATAATGGTAATGCGCAAGAATCTATATTTATGGTTCCAGCAAGACGGAAAGGCCAAAAACCAATTCTTTTTGGGCGAATCTCGTCTGAACCAACGCCCCGCGAAGAATCGGAAGGCGAGGAGGAATCCCCTCAGTTCGGTCATTATGAACCAAAAGCACTCAAAATGATGAGATGCATGGGGTACGACCTGACCAACAGACCCGGGTTGAACTTCGGCAAAGGAAGGAGGACGCTGCTTCGATCCTTTGTGCCGAAAGGAAGGCCCCCGATTATTATCATCAGACGCGCCGGGGGTTGGGCTATGTATCAACTCCGGTCCCATCAGCCTCCGATTCTCAAGAATCGTCGAGCAACGATTACTCTTCAGACACATCATCTTGGGAGTCAGATGTCAGTGTCGGCAACATCTTCAAGGAACTTTCAGTGAACATGGTTTCGACAAGCCACCTGGAAGATGGAATGAAGAAATTATCCAATCTGATACAGATCCTTGGATCAAACATTTAAATGCTCTTTGGGACACTCGCTTTGAACAGCGCGAGCCACCCATAGAAGACAAGGTTGTTCAGATCAACCTAGGAGATGAGGCTAACCCTAAGCCCATCTTCATAAGTGACGGCCTGTCACCTTCGGAGAAAAAGGATCTAAATCTCTTGTACAAGAGTATATAGACGTCTTCGCCTGGAATTATGAGGACATGCCAGGACTCGATCCTCAGGTGGCTATGCACCGCCTCAACATCAATCCGGACGTAAAGCCTGTCAAACAACAGCAGCGACGGTTTCGTCTAGAAATAATGGAGGCAATTCAATCAGAAATCAGAAAACTTATTGATTCTGGCTTCATCAGGGAAGAACAACATCCCGACTGGGTAGCCAACATCGTCCCCGTCGCCAAGAAGAACGGGAAGATCCGGATCTGCATCGACTTCCGCGATCTAAACGAGGCCTGCCCAAGGACGAATTCCCATTGCCGATCACAGATGTCATGATTGACAATACTTGTGGATTCGAACGAATGTCCTTCATGGACGGATTCTCAGGATACAATCAAATCAAAATGTATCCTGATGACGAAAAGCATACCTCCTTCAGGACACCTCTAGGGGTATATTGCTACACCGTCATGCCCTTCGGACTAAAAAATGCAGGGGTAACATACCAAAGGGCCATGAACGCCATTTTCCATCAGCAAATACGCAAAACGGTGGAATGTTATGTTGATGACATCGCGGTAAAAAGCCGCACTAAAGGTGATCACATAGCGGACCTGAAGGTGGTCTTCGACATCATGCGGGCTCATCAATTGAAGATGAATCCCACAAAGTCTTTCCTGGGGGTGGCCAGTGGCAAATTCTTAGGATTTGTTGTAACATCCACCGGAATTCACTTGGACCCGGAAAAGGTTCGCGCTATCTAAGAGATGCAACCCCCGAGAAATCTCAAAGAACTCAGGGGATTGCAGGGACGATTGGCGTACATCCGCAGGTTTATCTCAAACCTCTCCGGAAGATGCCAACCCTTCGCTAAGTTAATGAAGAAGGGTGTCTCATTCATTTGGGATGACGCTTGCCAACAAGCGTTCGAGGAAATCAAGCAATACCTCACCCAACCACCAGTTCTTGCAGCTCCGGTATCCGGAAAGCCTTTCCTGGTGTACGTCCTGGCAATGAATCATTCTTTGGGAGCTCTATTAGCTCAGAATGATGATCACGGACGTGAGCAAGCAATCTACTATCTGAGTAGAACAATGATCGGAGCCGAACATCGGTATAACCCGATCGAGAAGGAATGTTTGGCATTAGTGTTCGCTATTCAGAAAATACGGCACTATCTGGTAGGCCAAACTATAAACGTCATATCAAAAGTCAACCCCCTGAGGTTACTTATGACTAAGCCTTCATCATTAAACGGCGGCTGGCAAAATGGGCCATATTGCTCTCCCAATATGAGATGCACTTTTTACCACAAAAGGCCATTAAGGGACAAGCAGTGGCGGATTTCCTAGCTGAGCACCCAGATCCGAGGGCAGCCAAAGTCTACGAGGATCTCCCAGATGAAGTTGCTGAAGTCTGCCTGACTCAGACATCGTTCGAAAGTCAAGTATGGCAACTTTTCTTCGACGGTGCATCAAGAACAAGCCCAAAGGGACACGTAGTAGGGGGGTAGGAGTAGTACTCGTATCCCCACAAAATTATGTGATTCCCGAGCTGTCTCATTAACTGAGCCTTGTTCCAACAATGTGGCGGAGTACAACGCTCTTTTGATTGGGATGCAATTCGCCGATGAGATTGGCGTTAAAAATCTCGAGGCATACGGCGACTCTAAACTCATCGTCAGCCAAGTTCGCGGGGAGTACGAAGTCAGACATGAGGACCTAGTACCCTACCACAACGCAACTATCCGCATGGCCGAGGGGTTTACAAGCTTCTACATCGACCATGTACCACGCAGGCAAAATGCGCACGCGGACGCACTCGCATCCCTCGCGGCCTCCTTAGCTCTTCCAGCTGGAGCAATGGAGAAGATATTCGTCTACAGCCACGACCTGTATTGCCCGAGAAATGCTCTCGAGGGCTATCAGGAGTCAAAGGGAGATTGTCAAGGCAAAGAAGCACTGGAATTGTCAACCGGTCCAGAGCTTAAAGACTGGCGATTCCCTACATTGATTTCGTCTTATACGACATTCTGCCTGAAGACACCAAAGAGGCAGCTGCCATTCGAAAGAAAGCCCCCAAATTCTATTATAATGCGATTACGCGAACATTGTATCGTCGATCGTATGACGGGATCTTGCTCCGGTGCCTCTCACCAAAAGAAGCCCAAGAGGTATTGAGAGAAGCCCACGACGGTATGTGTGGAGCCCATCAACCTGACCCAAAACTGGCACATCGACTCCAAAGATTGGGTTACTATTGGCCCAAGATGGTTGCTGACGCCGTCACCTATGCTAAAAGATGCCACGCTTGTCAAGTGCATGGGGATTTCATCCATCAAGCACCAGGGTATCTCCACTCTACAACCTCTACCTGGCCATTTGAAATGTGGGGATGGATGTGGTTGGCCTATCAGCCCACCATCATCAAAAGGACATCGGTTCATTTTGGCAATAACCGATTATTTCTCTAAGTGGGTGAGGCCATTCCTTTGAAGGAGGTCAAATCGTCGAACGTGATCAAGTTCGTGAAACATCACGTTATTTACCGTTTCGGTGTACCTCGGCGAATTGTCCATGACAATGGACCTCAGTTCATCAGCCAGGCTTTCCAGAGATTCTGCGCTAAGTTCAGAATCCAGAGTGTGTCCTCAACGGCATACTATCCTGTTGCTAACGGTCTCGCAGAAGCTTTCAACAAGACCATGGCAAGCTTCTCAAGAAATTCGTCTCAAAAAGTCAATGAGACTGGGACGACAAGCTGGGTGAATGCTTATGGGCTTATCGCACAACTGTCCGAACCCCAACCAAAGCTACACCATTTTCTTTGGTATACGGGTGTGAAGACGTGCTCCACTGAAAATTCAAATTCCATCTCTACGCGTCGCCCTGACAGCGGGGATGACAACAGAGGAGAAGCATCGACAGCGACTCCAGGAACTGGAGGCCTTAGATGATAAACGTCTGCATGCCCAACAACAAATCGAGCTCTACCAAGCTCGTATTACCAGAGCCTTCAACAAGAAAGTTAAAATGCGAACTTTCAAGAAAGGCGATCTTGTCTTAGCCGTCAGAAGACCCATGGTAATGACGCACAAGACAAAAGGAAAATTCCAACCCAAATGGGAAGGACCATTTGTAGTAGAGTCAGTCTACTCAAATGGGTCATATCGCCTCATAACCTCAAATGGCGATACACTCATGATGCCGATCAATGGCAGGTTCCTGAAGAAATACTATCCTTAGATGGTATTCTTCCGCTGATCAAGTTAAAAGTACACCTCTGATCAAAGTAAGAAGAATTTCTTCATTATAACATCCGACGCCCCGACGGCTAAGGATAGAGGAAAATGTTGGCTTCTAAGCCCAACATAAGTCTTCGACAACTCATCATGCTGAGGGGAATAGCATGGCTAGTCAACTCAAACGGTAGTTGGTAAAGGCACCTCAAATCCGTTGATAGCTGAGGGTTTGCTAAAAATCCTAAGTGGACTTGACTCCACTCTTTCCTCCAAAATCCCTTACCAATTCTCATCCACAGAATGGTAGGTCTACAAAATACAATCATTACTAAGTTAACACTATACCTCTGGTAATGGAAACTTTTCAATATTCCTTGTCGAGTACAAATTTTGTTTGTCAACTCTACACGGAGTATCAAACTTTCAAATTTGCCAAGTTAACACTATACCTCTGGCACTTCAAATTTTCACTTGTCAATTCTCACCAATAGAATGACAGGTCCTTAAATTGCTCTTATCATGAGTCAATCTTTGTCAAGTTAATACTACACCTCTGACAAATTACTGTTAAAGTTTAACACCACACCTCTAAACAGTAATCAGGTTTCTGTCAGGTTTAATATTACACCTCTGACAGTCACTTTTCTTCAGACTTCCATATCGAAGCTGAATGAAATGGATGATGCTAAGTTAACATTACACCTCTACATCAAGTCATTGCTAAGTTAAACAATACACCTATGGCCATGACTTTCCCTCGGACTTCCTTATACAAGCCGAAATGACCAATGCCAAGTTCAACATTACACCTCTAGCATTACCCTCACTGTCAAGTTAAACATTACACCTATGACAGTGACACTTCTGAGTTAAGTTAATATCACACCTCTGACTCACATCCTTGTCAAGTTAACATTACACTTCTGACAAGACCACTTTCAACCCGTTAAGTTAATATCACACCTCTAACGGTAACAAACTTTCCTAGATTCCCCACGAGTCTAGTCTCACTTGTTATTCTCTTCACAGAATAACAAGTCTACCTAAAACATTGTTAGGTTAATACTACACCATCAACAGTGTTTCCATCAAATCCCCAGCTGAGCTCAATCAAGTTAATTCCAAACACTTGATAAAAGTTCACCCTCCCTGGGGGTACCAATTTTACTTGTCACTTTTTCTTATAAAGTGGCAGGTCCACCAAAAATTATTTCATCTCTGTCAAGTTAATATTACACCTCTGACAGTATTGTGAGAGTTCCTGAAATAGGATCTTTCCCTACAAAGTTTGACTTATTAAGATTATCATCATAATTTTGACAAAGTTAAAGATTCTTTGCTTCTATGAGTCTAACTGAAGACAAAAAGTTCAAGACAATGAAAGAGGCAAAAAGAAAAGTGTCACTTTTATTTATATCCAGGCATACGAAAGTGATACAAAACGCTCTCTTATACAATAAGATTGAGTGTTACAATTAAGGAGTACAAAGAAGTCCCTCTCTCTCTCAGAGGCTGTACTCACTCCTTGAAGCCGCATCTAATTCCAAGTGCACGATGTCTGAAGAAGTGCCAAACTGTGGCGACAATTGGAGCCGGTTGCACTATGGTGCATGACGTAAACATCGGAAGAGCCCTAGCTGACTAAGCTAAGAGCAATAGTGTTCTTGAGGTCCGGTGGCAGCAGAAAGCCATGCAACCCTTCATTCATGAGCATCTCTTTCGCCAGAAGGCCATCCAACGAACATGGAGTGTCCTTGATGTCACTTCTGAAGTGGGAGAGGAAGAGGATCCTATCTGCCACTGTATCCACCGTAACCTCCTCGCCGCCATACTTACCCTGACCATCCCTTGCCAGCAGGCATGACTGGTGCAGTGGATCTGAAGAGACCTTGGCGAGGGTTAAGTCCTCGTCAGGGACATAATATATTCCCTTGTAGACGACGAGGACCATAATATATTCCCTTGTAGATGAACATCGAACAAGTTCGCCGACCGGAATATTCTTCCAGGGGCCCAGCGAACCTGAAAAAGGACAATCAAGCCTACCTACAAGGAATAAACAAGGGGTTAGAAAATCTGAAACTTAGTATACTTCAACAAAGAAAACTAAGTGACAGACGCGGCTATTATCGAAGACTTCAGACGCGGGAATGAGCCCGCGCAGTGAGTCAAGATACCGCGTCAACAGAAGCAGACACGAATCAAAACTGTGCCACACACAGGATTCAAACGCGGTCTCATTTTGCGCCCGCGCCTAAAACACAAGGCGCGAAAGGACTCAGACGCCGAAAATTGCCATCTCCCTGTCGAGGGAACAGGGGTTGCAAAATTCGGGTCTGAAACCTTCAGCCCGAGTTGGAATTCATCCAAATCAGTGGCCTTAAAACGCGAGCTTCATGAGCAAAGTCAGCGCCAAGTGCCAAAGACTTCTGTACTCGTGTCCAGGGAAGTTTAAGTCGGCGGCGCAAATTCTAGAAGGAATGCACCAACTCAGACTTCATGAGGAAATCCAGATGATGATGATGCCAAAGTGCAAACTTGGGTGGACTAGAAACATCACGGCAAGTCGGGACGGCATACAGCAGAGGCCTCTGTCAAGAGTTTAACTCTCTGCATCAGAATATGGACATGGAAGGTGATCAGAGAGACACTTTGTCCTGAAGAGACCAAACAGAAGCATGAAAGCTCTGGTCATCTTCTTCCCCGGAGTCGTCTTCATCCATGAAGACAGTACCCCTGTTAGAAACTCTGAAGAAGGCGAAAGTTCTCAGAGCAATCATTCTCTTAAAAGGGAAAATAGTCTAAGATTGGGACTGCTAAAGAAGGCGAGCCCCTATTTATAGGCCGCTCCTGGTAACCGTCATTAATGGTTCATCAATGGAACGTCGGCCTTAATGACCGCACGATTGTCAAAGTCCAATGGGAAGCTGACGCGTGGAGGGTCGCTTCGGGAAACGTTGAAGACGCTGGTCTACAACCGCCAGCGCCGTTTTACATTAAAGGGTATTAACGCCCGAGTCCAATGAAGAACCGACGCGTGGACAACTGCTTCGGGAAACAACGGATGACCCGGTTCCCAATCGTCAGTGAAGACTTGACGTTCAATCGTCAGTGAAGACTTGACGTTCAAAGATCTCATAAAATCTTTATGTCAGGCCGCATGTAACGTATGGAAGTTACATCGATACGCAGATGGGAAAACCGCGTCCTGGAACCCGCGTCTCCTTTTTCAGAATGAATGACATCCACCTGCGTTCCAAAGGAAAGTCCGCGTGACTCAGAATCGCGTCCCTTCCGCAAACAGGGCCCATTTTAAGGGAAAGCACTTGACTCAGCAAAGGACTTAGTCCATTCTGAGATTAAGGGGAAAATACACAAGGCTGCGTCCCTCGCGTCCGCTCGAGTCGCGTCTTCATTGGCAGGACAGACTCGCGTTACTCAAAGCCGCGTTTCTCTCTGCGAGTTGATGCCGCCGCGCCTCCCTATGGATTGACACTGCGTCTCATCAAAAGGACTTAGTTCTATCTGAGTTCTTATGAACTGATGACCGCGTCTCTCCATGAATTGACGCCCCGTCTCATCAAAAGGACTTAGTTCTACCTAAGTCCCTATGAACCAATGCCGCGTCTCATCAAAAGGGCTTAGTTCTGCCTAAGGTCCTATGGGTCAAACGCCGCGTTTCATTTAAAGAACTTAGTCTCACCTAAGTTCAGCATTCACAGTCAGTTAATCAAAGATTGTGATCAAGAGGTCGAATTCATCCACAGCAAGGCAACAAAGGAGGTGGAACCAAAAACTTCAAAGACTTTTATTATATAAAAAATGATAAAAGCTAATACAAAACACTCTTAGTGAACAGAGTGTCCTTTTCTTAAAAAAAAAAGAGAGAGAAGGCTGCAAGTCCTGGTCCGCCAAAGAACGGATTTGCTCTCTAAGGCGATGTATCTTATGTTGACGCGCCTTCTCAACCTCCATGAGAGCTCGGGCCCGCAGATCCGCTTCGGACAAAAATCCCTGCGCTTGCTCTCGGAGGGATTCCAGCTCGGACGAACGAACAGAGAGGTCCGCTTCAGCTTGCGCCTTGGCAACCTCTAACTCCGCTAGCCTCTTTTCAGAGGTAGCAAGCCTCTGTTCGTTGAAGACAATCATGGCCTCAGCCCTGGCTATAACAGCCCGAGAGTCAAGGATAGCCTGCTTTGCGGCCTGTATGATCGTCTCTGACTCCTCGGACTCAATCGCCAGCCTTTGGTGATCAGCCTGGACATGTTCAAGAAGACGAGTGCTATCGGTGATCTTCTCCTCCACCTCTCTTCGCTCCTGCTCTTGAGCAACAAGGAGCCTATTCAGCGTTTCTTGGGCTTCGTGGGATGAACCGGCATCATCCTCCAGGGATCGAAGCTCTCTCAGGTGCTGTCCCAGCTAATCCACCAGCAGCTGACTCGCCTGGGCTAGCAAAGGGCCTCCGGCCAACTTGATGTTCTCGACCTGGTTTCCGAGAAACATCTGGGCGAAGTCAAGGGAGCTACCCCTAGTCAGGACGAAATCGATGCATGTTCGCATCGAGGTAAGGAACTGCTGCACCCTGGCGTGTCAAAAGCTCCATGATATCATCATCCGAAGTGCTCCCCGAATCCCTTTCTATCACGGGGTGGGGGATGTAGATCGGCTCTGTTGTGCAAGAGTCGAGCTGACCACGGGTAGAGCAGGAGCAGCCACTGGCGCTTCTGGGGGTACCACCTCTGCAGGAACCTCCACAGCCGATGACAGGGTAGTGAGCTCGACCTCCTCAGAAACCTTAGCCAAGGCTTGGGCCGTTGGCCTTCCGGAGGGACACTGACCGTCAGACTCTCTACCTGGGCCCCCTCAGTTCTCTCTGCAAGTTATCTCAACATTAGCCAGAATGGTAAAAAGAGAAACATCCGAGACATTAAAACTTCCTTACCAAGCTGGAGGTCCAGAGATGTCGAATCCTTGGGCGAACCCTGCAGAGGAGAAGTCTCCTGACTTCAGTGGTGGCCTCCTCTTCCTGCAGAGTAGAAGTCTCCCGATTTTGGTAGTTGCCTCGGCAGCTGGAGTCTCAACTCCTTCCGGCTGGGTCAACTCTTGCACCATCTCCTCGATAGGTGAGGAGGTTGCAGCCTCGGTATCCTCAGCCAAGCCTGCAGCATAAAAGGAGAATGTTAAAGCCTCCTCTTCAAAATGAAAAGGGAAATCAGGTCAAAAGGTGAAAATAGTACCTTCAGTAGGAGCAACCGCTGGTGGTGACATCGTCGCCGGCTCACACCCATGTATTTCCTCCTCCGAGATGTGTGAGAATTTGCTCGGATCAGGAGGAGCGGGTTCGTCACCATAGTCGACCTCATCCTCAAAATCGCTTTCCTCTGCGGATGAGGAAGACGACAGTTCAACGTGAGAGGCCTCAGTAGCCGGAGCCTTGCCTCTAAACACCCCAGTGGTAGGGCTGGGGTCAAACATCTGAGGACTGGAGATGAAGACAGAAGGAGACTCAGGCTGTTGTGCCTCATCCCTCCTCTGAGCTGAGGAAGACTCGGGCTAAGCTGAGATCCCCGGAATCTCAACATCGCCTCCGCTCATTATATCGATCTCGAGCTGCTCGGTCTCGTCAGTGGCGGTGGGTCTGTCAGCAGGCTCCCCTTCCTCTGCAATCCTGAGGCTCCTGCGGTGTAACCTGCGGGCATGGACTAAGGGAGTGTCATCCTTGTCCACCTCTTCCTCCCTCGACTCCCCAACACCAGAAGGGATGTCCGCGGATCGAGAAACTGCAGCCGTCAAGTCTCTTCGGACCTTCTTTGGGGCAGGCTCAGCAGTGGAAGTAGAGCCTTAACGACGCTTGCTCACCGCCTGTCGAGCCCTGGTTGGTCGCGGCTCCGCCCTTGTTGCTCGCGGCTCCTCCCTTGACCTTCTCCCGACCTCCTTCAGAGCCTTCAGGTACTGCTCGACGCCTCGCGAGCATTTATCGGACTCCGACCTTGCTTCGAGATTTGCATTGATACTCTCAATGCATGAATACTCCGGAACAAAGTATGATGTCTGGTTGACTTGGAAGTACCAGGAGCAGAAGTTGAAGCTCATACGGCACTTTGACCCCTCGATAGGTAGACGGAAAGTTGCTTCCGTCCCTCCGGCCACACTGTAGTACCAAGCCCGAGCACCTTCGAACAAGTTCCCTTCGAAGGCGAGTCGAGCATTGAGATTGCCGACGTAGAGTTGATCGTAGCCGAACTGTTGGGCGAAACGATTCGGCATGTACAGCTCGATTGTGCATGAAGTCCCTTGCCGGAAAAGCACATATCCGGGCCGAATGTTGATCAACCACCAGAAGACCCCCGTGGACAACCTCATGAAGTCATCTGGGCCCCGCGGAATCAGTAAATAGATCCCCAAAAGATGCACCAGGGATCTCGGGGAAGCAGCGATTGAGCTGGTAGTTCGAAGCATCTGAAATGCACTTCCGGACGAAATACATATAAGTATTACGCCAGTCCGAACCCTCCAACCGCTGTACAAAAGGGGCGAAACCCTCACTCCAAGGCACGGCGTCATCAGGGAAGGGCAGTGCATCACGTACCAAGCCATGAGGTACGTGTAAGGCAGCTCGATCCGAGGGTTGGGGCGCTTCACTGTCGACTTCCCCTCTGAGTCAAGGATCGGTGGCCATGGGAGTTGACAGCCTTCCCTGGCTCGCAAAAGTTGTGGGTTAACGCCCGCAACCCGCTCTGAATGCCAGCCGCCACGGCCCGAAGAAGGGCTATGGGACTGCCATGGGCCAGGAGCACCGCCGGGTACACTACATCGGCAACAATGACTTCATGTGGCAGCGTGGGCACCACACAACGCTTCAGCCACAGCATTAAGAAGCCCGCCAACAATGCTCGATCGGAGATAGGGGTCCGGGCTTGATGGTGAAAACTTTCGAAGACCATGTCAGGTTCGAAACCGTCCTCGTTCGAAACCGTGGTGTAGAAGCCTTCAGGAGCCTGGGCGATCCTGTCGTCAATTTCCTTGTCAGAGCTGGGAGCCAGTCGGGTTATTGGATGGTCTTTCTTATTGACATTGTTGAACAAGTAACTGGCCCAAGACAGCTGCTTGATTCCTCCCGACCTCCAAGTGGTTATCTGGCCGCAAATATGAAAGTGACATAGCACTTCCCAATAAGTCTCGTACATTTGAGGAGACCCTTTCTTCATAAGGTTGAGCTCCTCAGTGGTTGGGATATATTCCTCATAGGGAGAATCCCCTGTTGCTAGCCCCGAGACCTCATGCAACTCGTGCAGTGCAAGGCCCATCTCTCCGACCGGGGTGAAGAATGTCCCCGTCAAAGAATTGTAACGCTCCAGGACCCCGAAGAAGTTCTGAGAACTCGGCGGGATGCCATACTGCACGGCCCTGACTGCTGGGTACAGTCCCACATGCTCTAGCAGATCTCCAAGATCGGCAAGGACGAAGCTCACCATCCTGCGCCACCAATACTTCTCGGTGGAATGAACCCACCCGGGCGCACGGAACTCAACAGGAAAATCACCCTCCGCTTTCATAAACGCGTTGAGGAAGGTAGTGCCGAGTTTTGGTATCTCTTCAACTGGGAGCTCAGACTTGCGCGACCCGGGGAACAGGCCGAGAACCGCCCTATCATGACCATCATGACGGTATACCTTCTGGGAGCCCAAATCACCGAGGGTAATCTCAGGGACATATCGGGAAACGTCCCATTTCATCTTCCAAGGGACGGACATGTGCTGGAGATAAGACAGCGGGAACATCCTCTCCATGTCTGGAAGAAAGAATCTTCTATCCCCTATCTGACGGAGCCATCTATAATTTCCATCATACATGGAATAGCCGCCATCACCGATACGATCTCCGAAGAAGAAGGCAGGCTTCTCCAGCTTGACGCGATCATCCGTTGTGAATGCTGCATCGGTCATAAGCACCCGAAGGGTTGTCATATCAACATTGGAAAGCCTTTCCTGGCGCTCCTGCGACTTGTCAGCAGTCACAGGTACTGTCCTTCGTAGCACAAAGGCCAGATCACGGTCAGCACCACCTACATGTCCAAAGTGGCGCTTCTTGGCGAGTGGGGCAGAAGGGTGTGGTACTGCAAAAGAAAAGGACACTTAATCAGACACCTTATCAGAAGCAAAAAAAATGCTAAGTGTCTATAGTCCCGACGCAGAAGAGATACTGGACGCAGGAATTATCAAATCCGCGTCCAGACCTGCGAATCTGCGTCCAGACGCAGAAGAAATACTGGACGCAGGAATTATCAAATCCGCATCCAGACCTGCAAATCCGCATCCAGGCGTAAGATCCGCGGGATCAAATCCGCGTTTTGCAAACCAAGACTTATGAAAAGTCTCTAAGTACTTGGGGTCAGGTGCAAGATTCATCAAAAACCTGCACCTGATGAAAAATCTTCAAGTCCGCGTCCGAACCCTTCACAATTAGAAATATTCTAAGTGAAGAATTCGAAATGCAGGACTCGCTGACACCGGGTCATCAAACTCGCGCCTTGGTTATCAACTCAAAGACCGCGTCTGAGACCGCGTCTGAGAATCAAACACGGTTTGTTTTCTGTGTTGACGGTTCTGTGTTAATGGTTCTCTCCAAAAGATATCTTTTTGGGGTTCCATGAGCTTCCAGTAATGGTGAAGTTCAAGCCTAAACGGCGTTATACCTGGGAAAAGGACTTCCTGCGCGGAGGAACCACCCCTCTGGGCCTCGGTGACGATCGCTCTTGAAGAGGATGCGGTTGGCTTGGTCTTAGGTGCCATTGGTGATTAAGAATCCAGTAATGGAGATGAACAGAGAAAGAAGAACTCTTTTTCTTAAAAACTCTAAACAAATGCGCTCGGAGAAGAAGAGGTATCTCTCTGACTGTTGCCATTTATAGGCACAAGGATTCGCGAAGATACGCGGCGCGTGGCTCGATTAGTTCTGCAGCGAGTTATCGCTTGACGCGTGAAACAGATCAATTTTAATATATCGCGAAGATCGCGCACCATGGCTCTGCAGCGAGTCATCGCTTGACACGTGGAACAGATCATTTAATGAACCGGGAAGTCCGCGCGTCAAAAAGTGATGTCCTGTCGGTTCCCCAGGCCAACTGGCAGTGCAATCATGACATGGCACAGATTCGCACCCGACGGCCGCGCCTCTTCGATGGACATACCCCGTCATCACCGCCATAAATGCATTCAAAAAGTCGCGTCTCTTTAAGAAGTTCGCGTCTTTCCAGCCCGGCTGAACATCGTGTCTGCTCTATGGAAGATCAGTCGCGTTTGCATTTGCCAAAAGACGCACCCATGAAAGTCGCGTCTGTAAAGCAGTACTATCTCTGCTCTTCAAAAAGGACTGGCGTTCAGTTCTTACTTCTGTAAATCAGTTCAACAGTACACTGGCACAAGCAGACGATCGTTCACTCCTGGCTTAAAGCGCGTCCATGACAGACTAAAAGCAATCGGGGAGGTTTAGACTGTGTATCTAGACACTCAACACGATCAACTCTGGTGGCCTCAAAGAGTTCAACAGTACACTCACGAAGACCAACTCCAGATAAGATCAAACCCGGAGCATTAACAGTCCAGTCATAAAGGCGAATTCAGCTAGAGTCCAAAGTATTTCGAAATCCGTCCCGTTAACTGCGGAATATCGAAAACTTTAGAGGGGGTTCTGTAGGCTGTCTAAAAATCACTAAAAGACAAGCCATTAAAAAGCAGAGTTTCAAGTTCTAGACGCGAAGACTCAACACCCGCGTCTCAACATCAAGGCGCGTGGGCTCGACACCCCGCGTCTCAACATCAGGACGCGAAGACTCAACACCCGCGTCTCAACATCAAGGCGCGTGGGCTCGACACCCGCGTCTCAACATCAGGGCGCGTGGGCTCGACACCCGCGTCTCAACATCAGGGCGCGTGGGCTCGACACCCGCGTCTCAACATCAAGGCGCGTGGGCTCGACACCCGCGTCTCGGTTATAACCGCCCTGGTTATGGGGCCAGTCGCCGCCCACATAGCGGGGAGGTCAGCCCCTCGTTGTGGAGCGTTTTAGGGGGCACGTTCACCCTGGAACCCCTATAAATAGCCCGTCGCTATTGAAGAAGGGGTCGGATTTTCTTGAGTTAGACGACAACAAGACAGAGATAGGAGAAAGAGAGCTAAACTCTTCAACAAGCTCGCTGCGTACGAGTTGTCCTTTGCCTACCTTCTTTTTGAGAGTTTTGGTAGACAAGAGCTGTGTTACTCCTTCTACCAACCAAAGAGAAGATCCCTGACGATCCCGACGGTCATCCGGTCAACGGAGAACAAGATTCACTCTCCACCGCCACACGAAGAACCCAGCATAAAACAAAGGGAGGATTTAAGACTCAACATCCTCCCTCCCTTGTAACTGGAAGGGAAACAGTTTTGTTGTAATTTTTCATCTGATTCAAGGAAATTTTACAGCACCTCTTTTCTTTTTTTTTCCGGCGCGTACAAGGTGTACTGGATTTTATTAAATCATCAACAATATCACTAGTAACCTGAGGCGGAATGTGGACATCTTTGACAATATTCGAATTATCAATGTCATCAATTTGCATATCAGTATGTTGATACTTCGAGGGGCACCGATAATCATATTGTTCAAATTCTCCACATTAAGAACACTTGATTGAGGGGCGATCATAAGCATAGTGTTCATGTCCTTCACGCATAGAACACAACTCTCTAATTTAAAAAGTGGACAATTCTAGCTCTAAATCTAAAAGAAACGTCTTTTTGACAGATTTCATGATATGTAAGATAAGCTCTCTTTTAAATCAGGTCTCAATCCGTTATAATATATATATATAGACTTGTATCCTTTCAAAAGGATTTGATCCCGGATCCTTCCCACTCAAAATCAACCCTCCAACATTCGAATACAAGATCCACTCCGTTGAAGTTGATCTATACTATTTCAAGTATCTATAAACAAAAAATCAAGTGTTTTAAATACTTTTTGCCCATCCATCAAGCGACGCAAAATGGACGGCCGAAAGTAGTGAGTTGGTTAGATCTATGTCTTTAGACATACAAATTCTTGATCCGGCCATTTCATTATGATCTAAACATTATAAAACCCCTATAAACTAATTTTTGTTAGATTTCAAATGTTCTACACCGTTAAACTAACCAACTCACTATTTAGGCCGTCCGTTTTTCCCCTACTTGATGGATGGGCAAAAAGTATTTAAAACACTTGATTTTTGGTTTATAGATACTTGAAATAGTATAGATCAACTTCAACGGAGTGGATCTTGTATTCGAATGTTGGAGGGTTGAATTTGAGTGGGAAGGATCCGGGTCAAATCCTTTTGAAAGGATACAAGTCTATCTCTCTCTCTCTCTCTCTCTCTTTATATATATATATATATAGCGAGTTGATCCCCTAAGAACGGTTCTCACGAATTCATGTGAGAACTTTCACGTGGGCCGTCGGATCTGATAGAGATCTAGTTTTATTTGATTTGATCTATCAGATCCGACGAACCACGTGAAAGTTCTCACAGAAATCCGTGAGAACCGTTCTTAGAGGATCAGCTCCCTATATATATATATATATATATATATATATATATATATAATAATATATATATATATATATAATATATATATATATATTATTATATTATATATATATATATATTATATATATATATATATATATGGAACTGATCCTTTAAGAAAGGTTCTCACGGATTTCTATGAGAACTTTCACGTGGGCCGTGGGATCTGATAGATCAAATCAAATAAAATTAGATCTCTATCAGATTTGACGGCCCACGTGAAAGTTCTCACATGAATTCGTGAGAACCGTTCTTAGGGGATCAACTCACTATATATATATAATATATATATATATATATATATATATATATATATATAATATATATGATCTATTTAAAAGCCACATTTAAACACAGGCTCATCAAATTTAAATGTATACTCAGTGACAGACAAGTCTCCTTGACATAGATAAAACAACTCTTGAAAAACTTGAGATCTAGATGGAATAAATTTTTCCTTAAGTTTTTCCTCCATTTCATCCCACGCTTTATAGGTTCGGAGTATATTCTCTCATTTGTCTTTCTACGTAGTAGTCTAAAAGTCTATAACTAAAATTTTTAGTTTCTCTTTAGCAAGCTAGAATTTACGTGCTTCACCAAATTCGTACAAGTTGGAATAATAGTTCAGGTGTGCTATCCAATCACAAAATTCATGAGGGTCATACGTACCATAAAAATTGGGAGGCGCTACACTATTTTTTTTGGATTTTTTCTCTCCTAACAGCACGCCTATCATAATAATTACGCTCTTTAGTGCCGACATTGCGATTTCGTGTTGTATGACTCACACCAATCATGATAATTATACTCTTTAATGTGAGGTTGTGTATTCTGTGACTCTAGGAGAGGCAAACGAAATCTTGTGCTAAACTGTAATATCCCTATTTAAAATAGTGTATTTTTATTTTGTAAAGTATTTAATTTAATTTATGGATTATTCTTATTATTATTTAGCTTGATTTATAATTATTACTATTAAATGTACAAATTTATTTAAAAGATAGTAAATGACACTTTGGCTTTATATACTATTGCCATTATTTCTTATCAGTGTTTTTCATTACTTATTACTATTAGTATTATTATTATAAATATTGTTTGTGTTTATTAATTATTAATAGTGCTACTAATATTATTATAAATTATTATTATTGTATAAGACTATTATTATTAGTGTTATTGATTACCATTATCATTACCAATATTAATTTTCATGTGTTGCTATTAGTATTATTATTATTAATAGTATTATTGGATTTATTTATATTAGTAATAGAATTTCTCCTCCTTTTATTCCTTTGATCCATACCCACATCCAATAGGTTCTCTCTCTACCCATGACCCGTTAACCCCATATATATAATCCCTATCATTAATCTTCAACCCATTAGCATACCCATTACTCAATCCATTGATGATCCAAACCCATTACCCATTTAACTAAACCCGAAACCCACCTACCCAATCTAACACCCTAGGTATATAATCTTATCTTATCAAATCAAATCCTAAACAAATTATATCTAAATCTAAATCTAAACTAACTAATCCTAAAAACCTAATCCCTACCCTAATCTACTTCCTTCACCATCCAGCCGCCAACACGAACACAACCCCCTGCCGATCTCCCCGGCAAAGAGCAGATCGCACCCCCTTCTCCTCTTCTCAGCACGGCAGCACCAAGCCCAGGCTGCCTTCCTCCCCTCCCTTCGGCAGCAAGCGCACCAGCTCTGGCCCGTGGGCAGCAGATCCACCACCGTGCACCATCCGCGCGCACCAGAACCCCAGGCAGCACCGCACTCCACCACGGCCACCACCCACCAGCCATTGCTGCCGCCCAGCCTCCTCCAACAAGCCGCAACCACCGCCCCCTTTCCCCATCCAGCGCCGCGGCAGCAGCAGCGCAATAGCGCCGTCGCAGCAGCAGCAGTGTGAGATCCCTCCTCTCCTCCTGGCAGTCCGGCGGCAACTGGAAATGCAATGGGACAGCTGAAGAGGTTAAGAAATCGTGAGCACACTGAACGGTGCCAAAGTCCCCTCACAGGATGTTGTGAGGTTGTTGTAAGCCCTCCTTTTGTCTTTCTTCCAACGGTGAAGAGTTCCCTGCGCTCTGATTTTTATGTTTCTGCACAAAATTGCTGGGTTAAGAAAGGTGGTGGTTACACCGGTGAGGTTAGTGCGGAAATGCTTGCCAACTTGGGTGTTCCTTGGGTTATTATCGGCCATTCTGAAAGAAGAGCTTTGTTAGGTGAATCAAATGATTTTGTTGGTGACAAAGTTGCATATGCTCTCGCACAAGATTTGAAGGTAATTGCATGCGTTGGTGAGACTCTGGAACAGCGAGAAGCAGGGTCAACATTGGACGTTGTTGCTGCACAAACGAAAGCAATTGCTGTATTTCGGATCCATGCGGTGAGATCCGAACCCAGCTTCAGGAGATTCGGACACGATCCAGATTCGTTCTCGTTGTGGACCCGATACATAGGCGATTCGAAGACTGATCCATGGGATGATCCGTAGATCAGTACCGGTTCGTGCAGTGAAGACCAGACGGCGATTCGATTTTGAAACCACATCATTTCATGTGAGTGTTCGTTCTTGTGCATTTCCTTATTTACCTTTGTTGGTATGCGTTTACATGTTACGCTTATCATTTCATGTGACCTTTCGTTATATTTTACCAGTTTGATTTCTTGTACCACTTCATGAGGCATTTATGATTGTTCACTTTATTTACATAGTTGATAGGAACTTGTATCAGCGTCATTTCATGTGTTGGTAGATCGCCGATATTGGCTTAGGCCTAGCATTGGTTACCCTGGACTGTGGCTTGATTTGATCTACTATCAGTTGAACTACGTTATATTTGAGGTTAGAGGATATATATTAGGCATAGTGTTTATTGGCAGTTGTTGGTGATTATCCCGACTAGAATTCCTGTGGATATCGAGGAAGTGCTAGATATGACATTGCTTTACCAATATACTGATTTGCTGATACTGGGACTGGCATTGACTTAGTTAGAGTTAGAGTTGACCTATGATATATTTATATTAGATCTTGATCAATTATAGAGGAGTTTGATCTTGTTGGGTTGTCATTATGTGTGTGTATAGCTTACCCTTAAAATAGATATGTAACATGATCTTGGTTTTAGATTATTAAACCAAAGACTTTCGGATTTACCTTAATTATATTGATTGAGTACTGATGATCTTATCGACGTTGGATACTAGATGTAAAGATGATCTAGATTTCTTATTGATTGAGGACGTTACCCTCTTTAGCTATGAACTTGATTATAGTTGGATGAATCTGGTTTTGAGGATGTTTTCATTCCTTACTTGTGATCTCGGTGTCTGTTATATTAGTTAATTTTGAGGATACCAATAGACTGCTATTATTGCTGTTACTCAGTGATAGGGATGGAATTATTGTGAGAGTGAATTCATCGATATTGGTAATATTATATATTCAGAGTTTGATAGCTTTTACTATTTGATCTCTGTTATTGGTGACTTGAGGATCAGTGTCTAGACTGTTACTGTAATTATTCATGTTACTGAAAATTACTGAGAAAAGATTTTTTGACTGTAACACTCTGTACAGTCTTATTGTTCATCGTATACACGGTTACTGTTACTGTTCATTGTTACTGATATTGTTTACCGTGTATACAATTACTTATTGACTGTTACTGTATTGTTATCGTTACTGTCACCGCATCGTCCCAGTGTTATAAGTAACATGAGTATTGATTGTTTTTAATGAATTCAATAATAAAGTAATTGAACAACTTACACCGGGATTAGGGAAATTGATGGAGGAGACATCGTCTGTATTTTGGGTGGACCTAAGATACAGGTTGCGCAGCTGATATACGGTTCCACTGCAGGGTTCCGGGGGATGACTGACATCCCGTATTGTCCATATTGTCATTGTTATTGACACATTGTTATTATTATTGTTATTGTTATTGACTACCTGGCGGTAGGACCTGGTTCAGCGCCAGGTGATTGGGCCGTGGTTCCGGGTATGTACGGAACCCACCTAAAGCATGGACAATGTCTCTTCTATTAGTTTTAATAACTTAGGACCCTGATTGATACGTGTGATAAGCGTAGTATGGGATGCTCTACTGCATGTGACAATTGGTGTTCGCTGACATAATGAATGTTATAAATTGTTTATAGCATATTGTGACTGACTACATCACCTGACTGTGCACATGTATACTATGATAGACATATGTTTGTACGTATGACCAGATTCGTATACCAGACTAGTGACATGTTAGGTTACACAATTAGACATTAGTTGTTCCCCGTTATCATGACATCAGTCGTTTGTTTATAGCTGTTTTACTTATCTTTTATCTGCACGCTTATTCATATTATTGTTATTCAGTTGCTTGTTTATCATGTTATTTAGTTATCTTATATTTGTAGTTTATCTTGTTATTATTCTGTGCACATTGTTTATATGCACGAGCAGTCCTCTTTACACACACACACTCACCAGGTCGCTTTATGACGACCCTAGATTTGCACATCCAGATATTGGACGCTTTATTTCTATTGTGCAGGTGTTCGATGAGACTGTACGCCTTGCGAGGAGCTAGAGTCTCTCTCCCTGATTCTGGTATTCTCATCTCTTTGTCTTCCTGTTATCTCCTTATTCTCGATATATCAAATTCAGTTGCTATTCTATTTCTTCATTTATATGATATCATGCGTGGATACTTATATGTGATATTGTAGTAATCATATTCCATTATAGTTTCAATTTATAACTTGCTCAGGTTACATTAGGCTTAGCGTGTATACGTGAGGTATTTTCCTTGCGTATATACGTCGCCGACTCTCGTCGCGACTCCGTTTCCACGTATTTTGGGAAGCGGGGCATGACAGGGTTTTTAGTATCAGAGCCAGGTTCGACATAAAACGGACTTGATTCTTACTGGTAACTTGAACGAGTTATAATTACACTGCAATATACTTATAGGATTCACACAATGGTATTGACTCCACTTGGAATTGACTGTCCTCCCTTTGAAAATCCATCTCTTCGATCTTTTGATATCTCTGATTGCATCTCTTCTTCTAGAGTAATCTTGATTCCATCTTGATTCCTATTCTCCTTGTCTATTCTATTTTTGAACCCTTCACTTGGAATTGTTCACTCAATCTAAAGTTGGTAGCAGAGATCAGAGCACGCAGCTGAATCGTGGTGTCCCAGCGAGGCGACGTGGAAGCTTGTTTGTTTCTCTCTTGACTTGATTATGTTATCATTCCTTACTTTATTGAAATTTCGAGGACGAAATTTTTATAAGGTGGGTAGAATGTAATATCCCTAGTTTAAAATAGTGTATTTTTTATTTTGTAAAGTATTTAATTTAATTTACGGATTATTCTTATTATTATTTAGCTTGATTTATAATTATTACTATTAAATGTACAAATTTATTTAAAAAGATAGTAAATGACACTTTTGCTTTATATACAATTGCCATTATTTCTTATCAGTGTTTTTAATTACTTATTACTATTAGTATTATTATTATTAATATTGTTAGTGTTTATTAATTATTAATAGTGCTACTAATATTATTATTTATTATTATTATTGTATAAGACTATTATATTAGTGTTACTGATTACCATTATCATTACTAATATTAATTTTCATGTGTGCTATTAGTATTATTATTAATAGTATTATTGGATTTATTTATTATTAGTAATAGTATTTCTCCTCCTTTTATTCCTTTGATCCATATCCACATTCAATAGGTTATCTCTCTACCCATGACCCGTTAAACCCATATATATAATCCTTGTCATTAATCGTCAACCCATTAGCCTACCCATTACTCAATCCATTGATGATCCAAACCCATTACCCATTTATCTAAGCCTGAAATCCACCTACCCAATCTAACACCCTAGGTATATAATCTTATCTTATCAAAACAAATCCTAAACAAATTATATCTAAATCTAAATCTAAACTAACGAATCCTAAAAACCTAATCCCTACCCTAATATACTTCCTTCACCATCCAGCCGCCAACACGAACACAACCCCCTGCTGATCTCCCCGGCAAAGAGCAGATCGTACCCCCTTCTCCTCTTCTCAGCACGGCAGCACCAAGCCCAGGCTGCCTTCCTCCTCTCCCTTCGGCAGCAAGCGCACCAGCCCTGGCCATGGGCAGCAGATCCACCCCACCGTGCACCATCCGCGCGCACCAGAACCCCAGGCAGCACCGCACTCCACCACGGCCACCACACACCAGCCATTGCTGCCGCCCAGCCTCCTCCAACAGGCCGCAACCACCGCCCCTTTCCCCATCCAGCGCTGCGGCAGCAGCAGCGCAACAACGCCGCAGCAGCAGCAGTGCGAGATCCCTCCTCTCCTCCTGGCAGTCCGGCGGCAATTGGAAATGCAATGGGACAGCTGAAGAGGTTAAGAAATCTTGAGCACACTGAACGGTGCCAAAGTCCCCTCACAGGATGTTGTGAGGTTGTTATAAGCCCTCCTTTTGTCTTTCTTCCAACGGTGAAGAGTTCCCTGCGCTCTGATTTTTATATTTCTGCACAAAATTGCTGGGTTAAGAAAGGTGGTGCTTACACCGGTGAGGTTAGTGCGGAAATGCTTGCCAACTTGGGTGTTCCTTGGGTTATTCTCGGCCATTCTGAAAGAAGAGCTTTGTTAGGTGAATCAAATGATTTTGTTGGTGACAAAGTTGCATATGCTCTCGCACAAGATTTGAAGGTAATTGCATGCGTTGGTGAGACTCTGGAACAACGAGAAGCAGGGTCAACAATGGACGTTGTTGCTGCACAAAACAAAGAAATTGCTGTATTTCGGATCCATGCGGTGAGATCCGAACCCAGCTTCAGGAGATTCGGACACGATCCAGATTCGTGCTCGTTGTGGACCCGATACATAGGCGATTCGAAGACCGATCCATGGGATGATCTGTAGATCAGTACCGGTTCGTGCAGTGAAGACTAGACGGCGATTCGGTTCCGAAACTATGTCATTTCATGTGAGTGTTCGTTCTTATGCATTTTCTTATTTACCGTTGTTGGTATGCGTTTACATGTTACGCTTATCATTTCATGTGACCTTCTGTTATATTTTACCAGTTTGATTTCTTGTACCACTTCATGAGGTATTTATGATTGTTCAATTTATTTACATAGTTGATAGGACTTGTATCAGCGTCATTTCATGTGTTGGTAGATCGTCGATATTGGCTTAGGCCTAGCATTGGTTACCCTGGACTGTGACTTGATTTGATCTACTATCAGTTGAATTACGTATATTTGAGGTTAGAGGACATATATTAGGCAGAGTGTTTATTGGCAGTTGTTGGTGATTATCCCGACTAGAATTCCCGTGGATATCGAGGAAGTGTTAGATATGACATTGCTTTACCATATACTGATTTGCTGATACTGGGACTGGCATTGACTTAGTTAGAGTTGGAGTTGACCTATGATATATTTATATTGAATCTTGATCAGTTTATACAGGAGTTTGATCTTATTGGATTGTCATTATGTGTATGTATAGCTTACCCTTGAAATAGATATGTAACATGATCTTGGTTTTAGATTATTAAACCAAAGACTTTCGGATTTACCTTAATTATATTAATTGAGTACTGATGATCTTATCGACGTTGGATTCTAGATATAAAGATGATCTAGATTTCTTATTGATTGAGGACGTTACCCTCTTTAGTTATGAACTTGATTATAGTTGGATGAATCTGATTTTGAGGATGTTTCCATTCCTTACTTGTGATCTCGGTGTCTGTTATCTTAGTTAATTTTGAGGATACCAATAGACTGCTATTTATTGCTGTTACTCAGTGATAGGGATGGAATTATTGTGAGAGTGAATTCATCGATATCGGTAATATTATATATTCAGAGTTTGATAGCTTTTACTATTTGATCTCTGTTATTGGTGACTTGAGGATCAGTGTCTAGACTGTAACTATAATTATTCATGTTACTGAAAATACTGAAAAAAGATTGTTTGACCGTAACACCCTGTACAGTCTTATTGTTCATCGTATACACGGTTATTGTTACTGTTCATTGTTACTGATATTGTTCACCGTGTATACGATTACTGTTTGACTGTTACTGTATTGTTATCGTTACTGTCACGCATCGTCCCAATGTTATAAGTAACATGAGTATTGATTGTTTTTACTGAATTCAATAATAAAGTAATTGAACAACTTATACCGGGATTGGGAAAATTAATGGAGGAGACAGCGTTTGTATTTTGGGTGGACCTAGGATACAGGTTGCGCAGCCGAGATACGGTTCCACTGCAGTGTTCCAGGGGATGACTGACATCCCGTATTATCTATATTGTCATTGTTATTGACACATTGTTATTGTTATCGTTATTGTTATTGACTACCTAGCGGTAGGACCAGGTTCAGCACCAGGTGATTGGGCTGTGGTTCCGGGTATGTACGGAACCACCTAAAGCATGGACAATGTCTCTTCTATTAGTTTCAATAACTTAGGACCCTGATTGACACGTGTGATAGGCGTAGTATAGGATGCGTCTACTGCATGTAACAATGGTGTTCGCTAACATAATGAATGTTAATAAATTGTTTATAGCATATTGTGACTGACTACATCACCTGACTGTGCACATGTATACTATGATAGGCATATGTTTGTACATATGACCAGATTCGTATACTAGACTAGTGACATGTTAGGTTACACAATTAGACATTAGTTGTTCCCCGTTATCATGACATCAGTCGTTTGTTTATAGCTGTTTTACTTGTCTTTTATCTTCACGCTTATTCATATTATTATTCAGTTGCTTGTTTATCATGTTATTTAGTTATCTTATGTTTGCAGTTTATCTTGTTATTATTCTGTGCACATTGTTTGTATGCACGAGCAGTCCTCTTTACACACACACTCACCAGGTCACTTTCTGACGACCCTGGATTTGCACATCCAGATATTGGACGCTTTGTTTCTATTATGCAGGTGTTCGATGAGACTGTACGCCTTGCGAGGAGCTAGAGTCTCTCTCTCTGATTTCTGGTATTCTCATCTCTCTTGTCTTCCTGTTATTTCCTTATTCTCGATATATCAGATTCAGTTACTATTCTATTTCTTTATTTATATGATATCATGCATGGATGCTTATATGTGATATTGCAGTAATCATATTCCATTATAGTTTTGATTTATAACTTGCTCAGGTTATATTAGGCTTAGCGTGTATACGTGAGGTATTTTCCTTACGTATATACGTCGCCGACTCTCGTCGCTACCCGTTTTCACATATTTTGGGAAGCGGGGCGTGACATAAATTCATACATATCTACAACTTAATCCATGACAGATTGCAATGCAAAAGAATACAAACAAGCGAATTATTTTGCAAGGTTCCTAAACTCAGACAAAACTAAATGCATTCTCTAAATTTCAAAAATTGCAATCCTGACAAGCTCAATTTCTAGATGCAAAAAATGCAATTCTAAGTGATGATGTTTAACAACTGAGGAATGAGATCAATAAACACCAATAATTATTTATAATAAGCTACAAATAAGTGTACAACCACTAGAGTTTATAAGAAATGAACAATTAAAAATTAGATCAAGTTACGATATTTACCTGAGGAGATGAGTAGCTCATGTTCAAGTGTAAGTCTTGTAAGAATATTTAGATAAATTTTCACAACTGAAGACAAAAATTCTAGTAGAGACGCTCTAAAATAACTGCAACACAGGCTGGACGTGACTAGAAGACGGCTGTTTCGAAAACGGTTCGAATCGGGCTTGAAGCGACTTATGAACCAATTTCAACCGAGTCAAAGTGAGTCAGATTGAGTCAACTCAGGTCGGACTGAGTTAAACTGTGTCAACCCGGTTCAACTTGGATCAGCCGGGTCAGCTTAGGTCAGCTCGGGTTTGAGTTGGCGGCTCAGGTCAGCTGGTCGAGCTGATGACATCAGCAGAGTTGACTCGATCTCTGAGTGGCGCTGCGTTTAGAGGGTCAGGTCGCTAACAAGTCAGAGCCGATTTGTAAACCCAACTGGCTAGGGTTTCTTGAGGCGGCGCGGTGACAACATGGCAGTGCGATTCTTCGATGATGTGGCTAAGCGAGTTCTGACGGCGGCGGCAACAACGAGGATGAAAGCGACGGCGGGATCTGTATGACGAGGACGAGATCTGGATCGGGTGGAGGAGTGGTGGCGACTGTGGAGTTTAGCAAGCTTTGTCGAGATCGCCAAGAACTTGTCAATGTCATCGAGGGGACGAGGGCGACATCGCGTTGACTGGGTGAGGACAAACGACGCTTGGAACAATGGCGGCAATGGCTTGGTTTAAGAGGATGAACGATGCTCGGTTGGTAGGAAGTTGCAGCGGCGGTGACGGTGGAACGATGGCGGCGCTGATGTGACTCATCGGCGAGTGGCCAGAGGAGCAGAGGCAGCAAGAAGGTGGCGACAAACTTTGGTTAGGGTTAAGTGGGGGAAGGAAGATGAAGAAAGGCGTGAACAGTTTTTTTTTTTTTTGGATCTGATTTAGGGTTCCAGATCACTTTTTTTTTTAGATCTAGGGTTTGATCTAGATATAGGGTTCAGAGGGAGGCCATATTTTTTTTTTTTGAAGGGAAGGACTAGTTTTTTTTTTGGAAATAGGTTAAGAAAAATTGAAAGAGATTGGAACCAAAGCTTTGATATCAAAATTGGTGTAAAGCGAGATGGATAGCAACTACCTTCAATCAATAGAAAAGAGAACTAAGATTTTAGAAAAGAATAGAGTTTGAAGAAAAAGAAATAAGAAAATGATAATACGGGCATCACACCTCTTGCACAACGGACTTCACACCTCAATCTCATGAATTCAAAGCTCAAGGAATCTAACTTGAAAATTTTTATTCATTCATTTATTTATCGCCAATAATAGTAGTATGAGACTTATTTAAAGACTTCACAAAAGTTCAGCTTTCAGAAAATAACCAATGTGATACTAAATTTTCAAATTAAAAAAATCACTAAAATTAAAATAAAATAAAGGAAAAATACTAGAATTAAAATAATGTAGCAGGTGATGTCCTCAAGTTTAGACACATAATTAACCCCAAATTCAATTAAGACACAAATCGTTCAAGACACCAGGATTACTTGAAACCTGGCCAGGTCTTACAAAATAGTCCATCATCTTGATGCAAAAGATTGCACGCAGGGCCGGGCATCTTGAAATTTTCACTAGAAATGTATGTGGCATGCGTTATCTTATTTTCTTGTAAAGGTAGAAGAGTGAACTCTTTGTCTTTGGAACTATATGTTGAAATTCTTAGAGCTGAGACTAATTAATTTCACGTTTTTTATGTACACAAGATCCACTTCACATGTTGAAAATGTTGGGAGAAAAGTGACAAGAAATTATAAATTGAGCAACTAAATTTGCATTGTTACTTCTTGAGAAGGACTGATATAATAATAAATTTAAATACAGCTTAATTCCTACCACCGAACTCTCAAAACATAAGAAAATGAATTGATGTGAGCTGTGGGAAAGGAGTTCTCGAGGCAGAGAGCGGATATTGCCACCCCAAGATTTGAGAAAGACACCCCCAAAAGATTTAGGCGCCCATATATATGAATAAAACACCCCCAAAATTTCTATTACCCCCTTTAACTCACAAAATCAGTGATTAATTTTTCAAATTCCCAAAAATACCCCCCCTCTCTCTCTCAGTGTGTGTTTTCAAACCGCCGACCGACCCCTGAACATGACCGTTGACCGATTCCCGACTACCGAACGCCGCTCAGTTCCTGCCGGCGTCGATCCCTGCTGTTCCCTCCACCGTTGAAGCTATTAGAGTAAAAATTTTTTTGTAAATCCTAAAAATCCAATTTTGAACGATTATTTTTGGTAGATTTGTTTAATCTAACGGTTGGTTGATTGAATATATGTTTAGTTAGTATTGCAATTGTAGCAAGAACTCAAAGAATTTAGTTTACATTGCATTAAAATCCAAAATTTGGGATTTTGAAGGTGATGGGTTCGATTTCTTTTCGGCGGTTAAAGGTCGAATTTTTGATCATGTGTTCGGTCAAAGATGACCGAACATTCGTATTTTGTTCGGCCGACATCAACTGAACAAATCTATTCTGTTCGGCAATTTACTGCCGAACGTTACTCAATATATTCGGCTGAATGTAGCCAAACATATTTAGTAACGTTCGGCAATAAATTGCCGAACAATTTTTTTCCTTTAAATAAAATGGCTTAAATTTTATTTGTTACAAGCATGGATACTGCAGGCCCTTCGAAAAGACGTCGTAAACAAGGTGAGTACTCTTCTATCATTCCCGAAATAGAGGAGGCTCCCAAATAGAGGAGGGTGAAGAGGATGATGAGTTGGAAGAGCTGATCCGCACCATTTCCGAGTGCTCTGACCGATATTTCACTATTGCAGAATTTCAAAACTTATGCTATGACAGATTTTTGAAATGGTGATGTAAGATTTTAATTTTTAAGAATCTTTGTGTTAGATATATGTCGAAACCCTATTGATATTATTTTGCTAAAAACAATTTTTTTCAGGAGAGAGATCCACTCAAATGTATTACACATGCAACAAAATTGAGTGATTGCGCATGGGATGATAACACACCAAATCGTTAGTTTACTAACTATATTAAGCAATCTGATTGCAAGACTTAACAAGCATTTTCTACCTCGGGGCAAATCGGATTTTGATATCTGCATTTGTGGAATGGGCAACTTGAAACGAATATTTTTTCACATGACGTTCGGTGAAATAACAATCACACAGGATAATTTTCCCACACTTATGGGTATACCGATGATGGGTCATTCTGTAAACATGCCCCAGAGAATGACCAATGCAAGATGAATGCTTGTTAGTTTACTTGGTATGCCACCGCGATATGCACATGATGAGTTGGGGCTGGTTCGCGAAACATCAGTAAGATTGGAATGGCTATGTTCTAAGTTCTCTGATGTCAACGATGCAGACTGAGAGAGACATATTCAGTGCGTTGTTAGAGCCTATCTGCTGTACTTGATGTGCTGCACTTTATGAATTGTAGTATTCAGTCCTCACCTTGACAGCTAAGACTTACACAGAGGTTTTCCTGAAAGACGAAAGCGTTCCTGACGGTCACTCCGACAGCCTATATTGGGTTCTCACCCTAAAGGCTAAGACCTACATGGGCTCTCCTGAAAGACGAAAGCTATCCTGATGGTCACTCATACAACTTATATCAGGTTCTCATCCTGACTGCTAACTCCTACAACCTACATAGGACTTTCGGCCTGACAACTAAAAGGCTCTGTGGAGACACTAGAATGAATCACCCAAGGGGCAAGCTTCAAAAACTTTCAAGTCAACCAATAATTGTCGGCTCCACGTCCTAACTCTCACTCCCTCAGGTCGAACACGATCAGGCAAATGCAACAAGTCGTGCAAACATGCAGAAAAAGCAAGACTTAGAATTGAAGGAATCATTACATGTTCATTACACATACATTGTTACAAAAAGAGTACAAGTGCCAATAAGCTGGCTACTACCTACGCTCTCACTTGGTCCCAGCCCGGTTCGGCCCGAAAAGTGACTCCTGCTCAATTCAGAGTGCAGATCCTAATAGAATTCATGATTACCCATCAATTTTTCATATGTTACACATATTCCCATATTTATTTTAAATAAAACCCTGCTATTTAATCCCCTTTTTGCTTAGTGATGGCAAGCCTTTAGAAATAGAAGAAGAGAGAAAAAAAGCCCAAAGAGCCCAATTAAACTCGGATTTTAAAGCAATCCTAATTAAATTCAAATTCTAAATTAATTCATCAGATTTAGACTGAACATGTTTTAGTATTTTGATCATAACTTTCGTTATAAAAATTCAAATCCGCTGATTCAAGATGTTACAAAAAGAGGACTTAAAGAGATAAATTTTTTATGTTGACCACTGTGTCCAATTCAATGGTCTAATAAGTCATATTCAGTGATCAATACGTCGACTTGATGTAGATTAAATCAGAATTAAATTCCCCGTATTGAATTGGGATTGAATTAAAACTCCTAATGTGTATCTTATTGTGATTGGTTCTGAAGCCTATTTAAAGAGCTGAACTCTCATAATCAAATATCTCAAAAATCAGAGATCAATAATTAGAATTTTTCAAGGTTTAGGCAATAGTGAGAAGGAAAATTGACTCGAATTAAAGAGAATTACCATGTATCTTAGGGCTAACGGGTCGTGTCCATGGGGAAAGATGCGATGAAAGCATTTCGGGTGTTCGTTTAGAAAACAAGTTTTTGTGTCAATTTTTTTTGAAGAAAACAGTGTGGAGTGTTGAGATGTGGTTTAAAGAGAAAGTGAAAATGAGAATAGATTTTGAAAAAGGTAATTTTAAAGAGAGCATGAGTGAAAAATGGGTTTGATTTTAATAAGAGAGAAAATCTGGGATCACTAATCTTCGACTCAACTTTAAATTATTATCTTGAAAGTTTAAATGCCTCAATGTGATCATAAGCAAAATTCTAATCTTGTAATTCAAGAGAAGTCACGTAAAACACATAAGATAGATTTTAGAAGTTGAACATTAGTTTTGACATCGTTCTAAAGTTGAATGTTAAACCATCAAAACAATTAAGCAAGTATGGAATAAAAACAAGTTGTTAAAAATTAACTTTAAAGTGAAGGTTCAAAAATCAATCCTATTCTCATGTGCCTTCAAGAACACTCGCTAAAAGTAAGGCTTAAATTTAGGCATTCAAATGATTTAATTGGGTCTTTTCATTAAAACCGATCAAGAGTAGAACTAGAGAGGAGGGATTAATGAGCCGACAGGGGAAAATTAGCTACTCATGACAAAGGAATAACAACTAAAAGAATGAATAAAGAACATAAACATACTGTCACAAAGAGAAAAAGATAAAGAAAAGTTTTGAATCTTTATTGATGTCACGTTCAATTTTCGATTACAACACTCTTTCTCTCTCACTTTGTTGCTGGCCTAAACTAGAAAGCAATAACTGAGATTATAACTTCTCAATACTATTTAACAATAATCCTAGCCTTAAGAATAAAGAAAAACTCTAATTCTAATCTTCTATACATTTTCACTCTGCAAGGGGGTATTTATAGGTAAAAAAAGATAAGGGAGAGCGTACGAAGATAGGGGAGCAATCGCTCCCTCAACCACTTTGTTTAAGCCGTGTAAACGCGCCTTTTTGCCGCTTTTGCATGGCCAGCCAAATCTTGGGAGCGAGGCAGCCGTCGATGCTTGATCCTGATTTATCTTCAACTGGATTTTCAATTTTCAATTTTGGATTTGATGAAATCTCCTTTTATCTTCAGCTATCAAAAATGATCTTCAAAAATTCATTTTTAACTGACTTGTAACTGGTATTATCTTATCTGATATACTCGATCTTCAGATAGAATTGCTTCTAAAACCTCTAGATTTGAGTAACTCCCTATTGATTTGCTTGATCTTTGAATTTTTGAATTTAATTGGATAAATCAGTTAATTTCTTTCTTTTCTTCATTAGTTGCCATGCATACCATTAGACATGAAAAATGAATTAAATAGCGAGTTTTATTTACAAAATAAATGAGAAAATGTGACTGACATATGTGATACAAAATATGCAATGCGTGTGTACAATCAAAAAATCGACTGGCGAAGGGGTCAAATCAAGGTCTCTCTCGGGATCAATTTAGTTGACTAGACAGGACACACACCAACATTTGCGATTTCGGATCAAGGGGGAGCGATCACGGTTGATTCGAGTGATGTGTGACTGGTACAAGAAAGGAGTCGATGGTTTGTTTGTAGGAGTTTGCAAGCGGCATCTCGGGTGAGATGGCCTTTAGGGATTGAATTGGTAGTTTGCGGCTCGCATATGTCGGGAGGGGGGGGTTTGCTGGAATTTCTTCTATGTGAAAGGGTGTGAGTGGTTTAAGAAGAGCTGCGAGTAGTTCACAAAACAGTGCTAACCTCAAGAGGCATGACTAGTCAAGCATGAGGGGTTGCACGATTTTTCAAAAAATATTTTAGAGAGCTGTGTGCATTAATTGATAGCAACTCTTAAAAAATTATTTATATGAGATGAATTTCTCATATGAAGGATAAGGGACATCACACAAGATTAGAAAGATAGGGAGAGAAAGGAAGAGAGAGTGTGAGAGTGGTTTAATTTTTGGGTTTCTTCTTTGATATTTCTTAAGTTTTTTTTTCTTGAGATGTGAGATGTTCATTGTAATTGAGATTAATATAGTGAATTCAGTAGACTCGGGCAGATGACGTACACCGGTATTTGGTCGAGCCTCTATAATTGTAGAATGTTTACATTTGTGCATTATATTTCCTATGTTTTCTTTATTTTCGTCGTCTTGATGCGCTTGTTTACTCTCCCTCTTTCCCAACAAAAGCAACATAAATTCTATAGTTTAATCTACCTGGAAAATTTTGGGTGCATCAGAATAATAGTTCAATTTATACTTCAATTCAAGCCCAAATCTCTCGTTAAAAAGAGCAGTCCAAAACAAAGCCCAAATCAAATCCAAATAACACAAAGGATTTCGAGTTGCCAGCCAAACGTGCAACCGCGTTATCGTTACAATGCTTCTAGGATCAATTTATCAAAGATTTGACCATCCAAACCGACGCCTTTCCTTCAGAAGGACCTAAAAGACGCAGCAACCTTGCGGACCACGTTAAAATAAAAGCCCCTTTCCAAGCACACCGCACCCCAGCCAAGTCCTCTCCACCTTCAACAAAACGCTCCCTTAATAGCCAAGGCACTCTCAAAGCCCACGTTTCCCCAATAAATTCCCCCAATCCGCCAAGTTTTTCATTCAACCACAAAATATTTTGCACCGATCCCCCTCAAAGTTTCACAAATGATGTCCTCCTCCTCCCCCCAGCCCCGACCCTCCCCGTCACCGTCCAGTCCGCCGCCGCCCCCCCGATCCGTCGGGCCCCGCCGTCCGCCACTTCCTCTCCCGCCTCGCCGACTCGGCGCTCCGGCCTATCGAACTGCCGCCCGTGGGGGGAGCTCCTCGACCGCTCCGCCTTCTCCCGCCCCGACTCCCTCTCCGACGCCGCCTCCCGCGCCCGCAAGAACCTCGCCTACTTCCGCGTCAACTACCTCGCCGTCGTCGCCGCCGTCCTTGCCCTCTCTCTCCTCACCAACCTTCTCCCTCCTCGTCCTCCTCGTCCTCTTCGCCGCTGGAGCTTCCTATACCTCTTCCGCCCCGCCGATAGTCCCCTCGTCCTCCTCGGCCGCCAGTTCTCCGACCGCGAGACCCTCGGGGGCCTCGTCCTACTTACCGTCTTCGTCGTCTTCCTCACCTCCGTGGGATCCATCCTCATGTCGGCGCTCGTGGTGGGGGCCGCCATCGTCGGGGCCCACGGCGCTTTCCGAGTGCCCGAGGATCTGTTCCTCGACGACCAGGACGTCGGCGGGGCCGCCACCGGGCTGTTGTCGTTCCTCGGCGGGGCCGCCTCCAACACCTCCGCTGTCGGCCCGCCTGTCGTCGCCGCTCGCGTCTAGATCTGATGATTCTTGGATCGGGATCTCACGGTATCAGGTGACGATTTCTGTCGGCTCTTGCCTTTCTTGAAGAAAAAAGGGTCAATTGATCTAGGGTTTGTTTTTGGGAATTATATGTAGCTATTATGTGATATACTGAATTTTGAGGGGGATCTTGGTTCTGATTGTTTTTGTAATTCGTTTCTCTGGATAATGGATGCTTACAAATTGTTATATTGATGAAAATCTATGCAAAAATTACATATTTGGATTCTAAATCGTTTTGTTAAATTTTGTGTCGATCTTTAGTTTCCTCTATTATGTGTTTGATTTCGTGAAGGGATGACTGTTTAGATCTAATCTATTTGAATGTCAGTGATTCTCATTAGCTTAAGGCATTGATTGGATTGGTATTTAGATCTTCAATAATTTCTTGTGTTATTAAGTGAGATCTCTTCTTGTTTCATATTTGAATTTGATATATTTATTTTGTATTTCCAACTTTTGTGCTCTAATTCTGTAGTTGTGATTGTTGCACGAGATGAGACCTATTTCAAAATTGTTCAGTTCAGATCATTTATGTATTCATTTTTTTTTTATCAATGGATATTGAAACAATTGTTAGGGATTTTGGATCTGAATATGCTCTTGCAGCATCAACCTTTCCTCGTCAGAAATGATTTCCTATAGACCCATACCTGATAAAATCTATGAGTATGTGATATAATCAAAGGGATCAACTGTTTGTAATGTTTTGAGAATGGTCAGGTGATGAATGCTTTTGGTATATTGGTTTCTTATTTAGTTGCTTTAGATTTCAAAGTATTGTATTGGTTTTTTTTTGGGGAGAAGTATAAAATTGTTGCTTTAGATTAAAGTTTCTTACTTATTTTATTCACATGCTGTTAGTCGTTGGTTCTGTAATGTGATTG